>SNQN01002271.1:26153-76957 GCA_008642245.1 Bassia scoparia | reverse complement strand
AACACGATTTATTGGATGCACACAACTTACATTTTTAGCACCTTAGAAGCGTACTAACCCTAATTACTATGAAAGTGTGTTACTATTATGCACAAGCGACTACCTAACCTAGAAATTGTGACCACTTTGTATTAATCATGTTAAAACGGTGCCTAAAACAGGTTGTCCATAGTTAATCTGATTTAAAGTGATTCACATAATTCCGGTCTTTGTTTAGCAAAATATATACAAAGCTATACAACAATGATAATATGCAATGATATGAAGTGCATAAACTTCAAAGTATATGCAAACTCATCTTACCCTAAATCTGCAAAGAAAACAAAAGTTAGTTTGTAAAACACAATGAAACGAATCCTTTGCCTTGAATCGCTACATGAAAACAAAGAAAACAATTGTTAGTCCATGATAAAACGCAAGCGCAATGGATCTTTCGCCTTGAATTGCTATACAAGAATAAAGAATTGTTAGTATTGACAATGAATAATAATAATGAAATGAAAAACAAAAACCAATGAAAACCTTGCAAACATTGTGAAAACCCTACATATTTACATGAAACAATTTAAAAGTGAGTTTCTACATTGTTTTAATTACATTAAAAACTCATAACAATAGTTAGTCAAATTAAAAGAAAGTGAGAGAGAATTATTGGTGAGTAATCTCAGAATTCAACCTTGTTTTCGCTTGTTGATTCGAAAGAGAATCGATGCTTTGAATTAAAACGAATGTGTGATGTGTTTAGAGTGTTTTAGAGAGAGAGAGAGAGTATGAAGTTGTGAAGTGTTGGGAATTGTGCGTGTATTGTGCGTATGAAGTGAAGGTCTGAAGTCGTGTCCCGAACTGAGCAAGGCAAAGAGGTATTTATAGGCACGAGGCAAATTTGGAGCAAGGGAACCCTGCGTATATACGCTGGGATGAGCGTATATACGCTCATGAGGAGCGTATATACGCTCATCTCAGCGTATATACGCTCATCAATGGAAGCAAGCCGAGATCAAAAAAATATATACGCTGAGGAGCGTATATACGCTGAGGGCAGCGTATATACGCTCAAAGGCAGCGTATATACGCTGCTCCTCAGCGTATATACGCTCCTTTTGCGTATATATTTTTTCCATAAAACCTGAAATACTTTGATTCGGAATAATTCTTTGCCATACGTCTCGATTTTCTAAGATTACGGATTATTCTAGACGCCTCCTTTCGCAAGAAAGTACGTTTCTAGAACATTCCGCGTATTTTCTGAGTATTCACGTATTTTCTGCGTATTCTGCGTATTTAAACATTGCAAAATTCATAGAAAATCATAGAAAAATCAAAAAAATAATTTAAAGATACTGGCGGATTCAGAAAAATGTGACGGACATGATGAGAATCAAAAAGCATGAGAATTGCCAGTATAACTTGTTTGAAAACCTTTGAAAACCTTTGAAAAAACCGAAAGAAAATATTTTTGCCTTGCCTTTGACCTTTGCTCAATATTTCCGAGTACGACCTCGCGTATTTCCAACTTTTGTGAATTCAAAGCATCTTTTCTGATTCGAACCAAACGCGAGACGCGGTATGTTTCATCACGGATTACTCATTTGGGGAGACACATTTTCAGGTGTCTACAGAAGCCCCCACTTTGACTGAGTCTGAAGAGACGATAGTCTCGTAAACTAGCCATCATACAGCATGCAAAATACCTAAGTCAAGAGGGTCAGAAGGTTTTGCGTACCTTAAAGTCGGGAAAGCTAGGGGGAGAAGGACTTCCTCAGTGAATCCAAAGACCACGACAGAATGCTGTTGCCCCGAGAGAGATAACTTCAAACAAATTCCTTTAGAGAGAGAAAAGCAAGACTCTAGAGAGAAGAGAGAGCAAATCTTTAGAGAGAGAAGAGAATAAATATTTTGGAGTGAGAAGTGAAATGTTAGAATGGAAAGTGTGAACTTGAAAGGAAAGTTGCTACTATATACAAAAGGAAGGTGAACAGTTACCTGAAAACGTCATATGTTGTCATTAATGATAAAGGACAAAGACAAGGTGACCAGATTCATCAACCCACCTAGGAAGATGAATAATCACAGTTCCCGGGCATCGACACTTGTGCAAGATTTAGATGCAACGTACCTGATATCATTCTCACTTCAACTCCTCATCTCCCAAGAACTCACACCCTCGGGATCCAAGGAAAGAATCCTCCTTTCCCGGGGTGTGTATCCTCGTAATCCAAGTAATAACCTACCTTTCCCGGGGCTGGTACCCCCGGGATCCAAGGATAAAACCTCCCTTTCCCGAGGCTGGCACCCTCGGGATCCAAAGGCTAGACTTACATTTCCCGGGTCTGGGACCCTCGGGACTCAAGGAGTCACCTTTTCCTTTCCCAGGGCTTATACCCTCGGGATCCAAGGAGTTACCCCTCTTTTCCCGGGGCTTGTACCCTCGGGATCCAAGGATTAGACCCTCCTTTCCCGGGGCTTGCACCCTCGGGATCCAAGGAGTTCCCCTCCTTTCCCGGGGCTCGCACCCTCGGGATCCAAGGAGTTCCCCTCCTTTCCCGGGGCTTGCACCCTCGGGATCCAAGGAGTTCCTCCTTTCCCGGGGCTTGCACCCTCGGGATCCAAGGAGTTCCCCTCCTTTCCCGGGGCTTGCACCCTCGGCATCCAAGGAGTTCACCTCCTCTCCCGGGGCTTGCACCTCCGGGATCCAAGGAGTTTTTCCCCTCCTTTCCCGGGGCTTGCACCCTCGGGATCCAAGGAGTTCACCTCCTCTCCCGGGGCTTGCACCCTCGGGATCCAAGGAGTTCCCCTCCTCTCCCGGGGCTTGCACCCTCGGGATCCAAGGAGTTCATCTCCTTTCCCGGGGCTTGTACCCTCGGGATCCAAGGAGCTCCCCTCCTTTCCCGGGGCTTGTGCCCTCGGGATCCAAGGCACAGGCATCTCAACTCACCGGACTAGTATACTTAAGACTAAAATCATGAGCCATTTCTTCAATGATCTAATGAGCATGACATTCGGGAATGTTTRGGGGCTTATTAGCCCCTAGCCGGGCACAACCCCCGAGACTCGACTCTCAGCTATCTTAGGGCTTATTAGCCCCTCAGGGGTCCTAAGTGCTCAAGGATCATTAGCCCCTCGGGGCTCAGGAATCTCAAGACTCATTAGCCCCTCGGGGTGCGGCTGTTTTGAGGCTTATTAGCCCCTCGGGAGCCTTCCATCATCGGGGCTCACCAGCTCCTCGAGGCTCGGGAAACTTAGGATTTAACCTACCTGTACAACTGCCTAGGTGACCTTCTCCTACCAGGAGACACCGCTTCAGCATGGTCGTTGGTCTRTGACCTTCGAGCAAGCGGCCTGACCGGCTCCTTGCCTAAATCCCTGACCGGGTACCTTCAGCCTTGTAGGCTCAAGAGACACATAACCAGTCCAGGAGGGTTGAGCATGATTCCGCTTGACACCTAACCTCCCTCGGTCCTCGGTATAAGTATYAAGCGTGGGGCTAATTGTCCCTGCCCAATGGCCAGGCGCCACGTGGCTATTAGTGGGTCCCATCGTAACCCAAAGAAAGGGGACATGTGGGCCCCACAGAATAAAGATACCCACAATAGGGTACAAGACAAAGTCTGACATGAGCCAGACTTCTGYCCCACATTGCTGGAATGACAAAAGTTTGTCCCACATTGGGAAAACATCAAYTGACATCCTCACCAATCCCTATAAAAAGGGAGTTAGTGAGTCCACTCCAGGTATCTAATTTTGAACCCACCGAGTCTAGTCTAGCACTTATATCTAGCTTACTCGACCTTCAGTTAGGTCTCTTTGCTGACTTAAGCATCGGAGGGGCTTTTCCCGGAAAACCCCCGGGTTAGTCACCTTTGCGTGTTTTGCAGGTTAGCCGGAAGAGACCAAGTGTCCATTCTCAGGACGTTGACGGAAGCACGTGCGTGCCAGCTGTCATCCCCAGTCTTTATTACTCACCCTAGTTTTCTACTGTATTCTTTGTAAGTTCCTTGAACAGGAACACCTTTCACTAGTGAGCATAACCAAAACTCCTCAAAAATTCTTTCACCTACGAAAATTGACTCAAAAGTCAAAACTTGCACATCTTTTTCGAGTTTTCAATTTTCCTTGCAAATAACCTTAATTAATCTCTATTACATAAGCCAAGGGGAGCAATGGTGTCCCCTATGAAATGTCCCATATACCCTTAATGAATTAAATTACAATGTTTTAAAAAAAAAATTAATCTCTTTTTACTCTTCAATTGTCAGTTTCCCATAAATGTTGAACAAGTTTAATATGGTATTGCATTTGAAATGTCAATTATACTAATTAAACAATATTTAGAGTGACTGTCTATTCTTATCATAATAAATATGTAACAATGAAACATTGCATAAGTTAAGTAACACTAATAAAAAGAATTCAATTGACAAAATAATTTGATAGAATTGACACAATAAGAAGAAAAATGTAAAATTAAGAATTTCATATTAAAAGTTGGGTTACACTAATCATATTATATTCATGATACTATACTTAGTGGACCAACTTGGAAAATTTAGTGTCATAGTTGTATCATACAACCGTCATGTACTATAAAATTTGTCTACTGAGTATATTTCTAACATTATTATTTGCTAATCTATATTATTTAAGCACAATTTTTTTCAACATTATATTTCTTTCTTTTGACATACTTCATATATGAATAACAATGAATGAACAACTAAAAATCAAAGAATTGTTGATATAAAAAAATTAGGAATATTTGCTATTAACTACCCACTGTTTTCACTTTTTAGAAATAACTACCTGGATTTTGTTTTATTAAAAACAACTACCTACCTGTGTTTTGTGTTTTGTTTGTGAAACACTACCTACTTTCGATTTTTGACCACAAACCACCGTACCAACCACCACAATGCGGCGGCCACCCCAGAAATTCGACCACCACAAGCCCCAAATTCGACCACCACCACAAACCACCCAAATTCGACCACCACCACGTTCCCCCTCACCAAATTAGACCACCAAAACCCCCAAATTTGACCACCACTCCCACATTCGACCACTACCACAAACCACCCCCAAATTCGACCTCCAAAACCCATGCGAGCAGCACCATATTCGAACACCACCTCCATTTGAGCACTAACCCAATCGAAAACCACCCAATTCAAAAACTACCCAATTTGGAGTTTTTAATATACAAATTTGTAGAGGGAATAACTACAAGAATACAACTCCAAATCAAGCGATTTTTGAACCTATTTCATTTATTTTTCCAAGATCTACAACTTTTATGAAGGAACCATGTCCAAAAAATGAACGCATAGAGGAGAAAAATGCTACACCAGCAGTGCAACGTAGATTTGGGTAGTGCGAAGGGTGATATCGTGGTGGTTGGGTTATGTTGGTGGTTGTTGGGTGGTTTCGGAGGTGGGAAACAACAAAGTGGGGTGGTTTGCGTTGTTGTTGGGTGGTTTTTTAGGTGGGCCGCCGCGTTGTGGTGGTTGGTTGGTTGCTATGGCGGTGAGTGGCCAAAATCCAAAAGTGGGTGGTGATTTGCAAACAAAACCTAAAAAGCGGGTAGTTGTTTTTAAGAAAATAAAATCCGGGTAGTTGTTTCTAAAAAAGTGAAAAAAGTAGGTAGTTAATAGCAAAATTTCAAAAAAATTATAAACATTTCTTTCTTTAACACATACCTACGTACGCATCGCGTGCAAAAAATACTAGTTTTTCTTAATGGATCGGTTACAGCCTATTTGGTTTTATATTAGTAAAGGAAGGGAACAGAAAGGAAAGGAAAAGAAAATAAATTTATTTTCCCATGTTTGGTTCAAATAGAGGAAGTGAAAGGAATCTCGCTTATTTTTCTATGTTTGGTTAGACATTAGTTAAGGAAGGGTTAGGGAAGGAATAAAAATTAAGTTTATTTTCTCTTTCACCCCAAATTCCCCCAATTTTGGGAGGGAAGGAAATGAAAGAAATTATAAAGAAACTTTCCTGTCAATTTCTTCCGATTCCTTTCTTTCTCCTTATGTTTTTAACCAAATGACTAAAAGTGTCATATTTCCTTCTTATTCCTTTCCTTTTCCACCATTTCCTCTCTACCAAACAGGCTCTTAAGGTTAGTTTGAATTTTTGATTGATTGAGATGATTTTGATGAATTAAGTTTGAGTTTTTTCGTGTGCAAATAAGGTTAGTTTAGTTAAGAGGAGGGGGTAAAAATGTAATTCATTGGGACACCGTTACCACTACCACGTCCTCCCCCTTACCTTATACTAGCCTTTTATGCACACGATGCGTGCGATTTTTCTGGCATACTAATAAGTGTTCTAGAAATTGACCTTCTAGCCTTTTATATCGAATAATTTTTGTGACAATTTTTTTTCAATTTTTTATGTTTATAAAGAAAAAATTTGTCATTATGAACAATGCAAAGATCTAATTGAAGAATAATGATAAGGAGTTCACTTTCTCTTATTTATTTTGACCGTAATTCATTGCAATGTTTGTGTTCCTAAGCATATTAATTTTGTTACGAAGTAGTATTTTTTAAACAATTAAAAAAATTCATTGTTGTTCATTGTTTTCTTGAAATTTGTTAAAATTTGCTGATTTTTCTGAAATAAAATATGCCAATAAACTTTTCTGACAATGTTCTGTAAAATTCTTAACTAAATTTTAACTTTATTGTTTTTATTGCATATTAATGCATAGTATTTTTATTGCATATTAATTTTGTTGATTCTTATTTGAAATTATTCTGAAAATAATTGTGAGTCATTTAACTTTATGAAATTTAATGCATAATGTGATAAACATGTCTTAAGTAAAAATCAGAGGTCATTTAACTTCATGAAAATTTTCTTGTTGAAAGATGTTGCAATGGAGTGTGACAATCGGAGTTGTGTAATTTTTTCAGCTTGAGGTTGTAATTGGATGTGAGATTTTTTAGCGTAATGGTTGTTAGTGTTGCAATTTTTTTTAATGTGCAATTTGAATTGTGCAGTAGGATTAGAATTATTGTGCAACTTATATTAAGCAATTTTTGTGCTTAATATGTAATTTCTTAGATATGTGTAATAATATTTCCTTGATTGTTAATTTTTTTAGGCAGTTATTTTGAACTTTTGTAAAATATTCCTGTATTGATTTTGTGGCAAACGGAGGGGGTAGGGTGGTAATTCTAGGGGACAMCACTGCGACCTCCCCGTTCCCTTATATAATAGAGATATGTCTCACATATATTATGAAAATGTAACATTTTTTTATACAGTTAAGGTAATAGTTCTAGATTTTAAGCCTTTAAGGTTAATTTTCGATTCGTTTTTGAACAATTTAATGTGAATCAGCTTTTCTAAAACATGTCTTTAGATATTAGGAGGAGAGAACCAACATTAAGATTTCAAACCTCTATTACATGAGTAAAAGGAGAGCAATGGTGTCCCCCATGAATGTACAATATTACCCTTCCAAATTATAAATTCAAATTCAAAATACRTGTAAAATGCATAAACTTGCCAAAATCAACTTTCCAATCAAATTTATTTAAGAACACATTAAACTCATCATATAAATATTACTCCGTATTAGGATTTTGAGCACGCGACGCATGCAACGGTATATTTTACCATGTATTTGTGTCAACATTAAGAAATTCGATCATTATTAATATCATTAGAAGTTTTTTGTGTATGTATCAGGTGCACAATAAATTTATTGTGCATCAAACATATAGTGACTCATTATTCACTTTATGTTAATATAATGATAAATAATAAGAGTTAATATATTGATTAAAAGGGTTACTATATTGACCAAAAATTCATTGTGTACCCGATGGACCTAAGTTTGTCTAATATCATAATATATCATCAAAAACAACTTTTGAAATTACTCTAACTAATGAATATATTACTTCATCACAAATTAAGTGACTTAACAATATAATTTTATCACCTATGATTTTATGGTTGTCGAAAAAAGTTAGTAACAAAAAATTGAACTTGATCACTTAACAAAATCAAATTTTTAATTAGTATAGAAATGATTCAATGACCAACAAAATTTGAAAAATCTAAATGAAATCGTAGATTGCAGGGAGTTGTTATTATTATTTAACTACTACTACACTATAATGTATATATTTACATACATGTTGATCATACATTAAGATTAATAACTACTCTTAGACATACATGTAGTAGAAAGTTTAAGATTGTGTACTTGAGTGCTTATGAATCGGGGGAGAAGTGTGGTTTATATAGTGGATTGTACAAATTGTATTCAATGTCTAGATTCATCATATTGTGTATAGATCGACTATATAGTGATTGACATATAAATGTCAATTATTATTATTATAACTAATGTCTAGGTTCATTATATTATGCATTGATTGATTGATATAAAAGATAACAATTTTAATTTTGCAACTTTTAAGAAAATTAAATTAAATAAATTGCAATGATATTTTGGTCGTTAATTATAATTTTGATAAATTAATTCAAATATTTTTAATTGATTGATTGATATATTCATGGCTAAATTTCCTTTGTTCAAATTATTTACTCAAATTTACATTGATTTATTTATGTCTTTACTTAGGCTCTATTCTCGTCAACTGGATTTTGCTTAACTGAACTTATTTTTACTCAACTGAACTTATTGGTACTAAACCGAACTTATTGGTATTGAACTGAACTAATTTTTACTGAACTGAATTTTTTTTACTGRAACTTTAACAAATTTCTTAAGGATTGAACTTATTTTTACTGAACAGAACTTATTATATTGCTACTGAATTGAACTTATTTTTACTGAACTAAACTTATTGCTACTGAACTGAACTTATTACTACTGAACTGAACTTATTTTTACTAAAAATTATCTAAATAAATTGACGAGAAYAGGGCCTTAAAGTTGTTTGGAATGTTATTTGAATTCATTTTTAAAATCTACACTAATATTAATTCATTAATRAGGACATTATAGTATATTCATAAGGGGACACCATAGCTCCCCCTTGGCTTATATAATAGAGAAGTTTGACACTTTGACCCAAGAAAAGAAAATTATAATCTTGCCATAAAAGAATAAAAATAAAAAGATACCTTGAATAACGAATTTAAAAAATTAGAATCAAATGTATGTTCAAATTAAAATATCAATTTTAAGCACAATTATTTTTAAAACAATAAATAAATCAATAGGAAAATTGTACAAAATTGAACCACCTTGCAATTAGGCCTATTTCAAACTAAYCACTACCGCATTAGCTTATTTTACAGAACCACCTTCCAATTTTGCAATGTTTTAAATACCCACTCTGTTATGTTTTCTTATTTCCCCCAATGTTTTAACTTCTTTGCCTTCCACACTTTCCCATTTCTTGCTCACCAATCTGCATTCTGTTTGAAACTTCCAAGACATGCTTCGTTCACATTAAACTTCCACCACTTTCCTTCAAACTTCCACTTTCTCCTTCTTTCCTTCAAKAAAGCCTTAATCTTTACCTTAATTTCTTACTAAATTTCATAAAGTTACCATCTTTAATTCATTAGGGTTCATCCACTTACTCTTTTCTCTGTTTTTATACCTTAAGAATCAAAAATTAAGAAGAAGAAACCAAAAATGGGTGCCAAAATCAACAAACCTTCTTCAAATGACGCAAACCCCTCTTCAATTGATCAAACCACGAATACCCCTTTGCAACATGAGCTTGTTAATGACACTCTTCTGCCACTCAGCCTGTTCTTCAATTTAAAGCCCCTCAATTCAATGTCAGGTTCAAAAAAAAAATCTTGCAATGAATCACCTTCCAGGATTTCGAGCAGTCAATGAATTCCTTCTTCTAGCAGGGATATTACAATAAAATCTAACCAAATTACCTTGACCAGCCATTATTATTTCCTAAAATTAAACCAAAATAGTATGTAATTTCAATTTAAGCCACAATTAAACTTAAATCATACAAACATAAATCCTAATTCAAAGGAAAAAAACACAAGAACCCTAACTTATATTAACATATATACAAGAACCCTAGATAATGTAAAAGAATGAAAATTAGAGTTGGTATGAGAAATTAACAAACCTTAGGATCTGAAATGGAAAAGAAGATGTTAATGGAGGAGAGAGGAAGAAGGTGAATGTGAAAGAGGTGAAAAGAGAGGATGGAAAAAGGAGAATCGTGATGAAATTGGGAAAAAAGAAATTATAACGGARTAGGGCCCAAAAAATAACGTAAATGGTAGAAACTCCATTAGGTGGTGGTGATTTAAAAGGGTTTGCTAAAGTTGTGGTGGTAATGTAAAATAAGCTAATGTGGTAGTGGTTAATTTGAAATAGGCATAATTGTAAGGTGGTTCCGTACAATTTTTCCAAATCAATAAAATTTGAAAATAATATATACACTTTTGATTAGGTGTGCAATTTGGTTACTCCGATTTGTTTTGCTCTACAACATTTGCTTCACCCATCATATTATACCCAAAAAATGAGTTACGTGTGTATTTAAAAAGGTAAGCGTACACATAGTGTGCATAAAAATACTATGTCAGAAATTAGAAGTAACCCACAACCATAGTTATTAGAAATTTAGAATCGAGATCCTACCTTGGATCGAAAAGGTTAATAGGATCAAATTGATAACATCAGATCGTAGAATTGTAAATTTCTACCAAATAATCTAAAAACAACAACAATGCTAAGATGTAATAACAAATTAGTTATTTTAATAGGTAGATAAAGAAAATAAATGGTATTTAATTTCTTGCATATGGACGAAAGGTAAGAGTAATTTTTGAGTTTATAAGTATTAAAAATCAAAATATAGTTGTTAATATGGTTAATGAAAGTCTATTATGATTTAGATTATAGTTATGATCAATTTGAAATTATAATTGATAAAGATATTGAAAAATATTTCAAATGTATAATTTTATAATAACGCTTATGAATCGCATTGCTGAATCGTAAGATCGTTGAATCGAAATAAGTTTCTACTGATTTCAGTTTAAATTCAAATAGGATCGTGTGGTCCTACAAAATTAAGATTCTACCATGGGATCAAATCGAAAACTTAATTTTGGATCGTAAAATTGTTGGAACGAATCGACATTTTAATAACCATGTACACATCAAAAAGCGAAATTTTGGATCGTAAATAACCCGACCTAACTTTGGTCGGGATTTTTTTTWAAAAAAAAATAGAAATTACATTTGCCGACCGCTAACGATCAGAAAAATTAAAAATAGTAGTCGGTAAATATTGAAATACTTTTTTTATTTATAATTTACAATTTTACCAACTGTTTATCAGTCAGTATACCAACAAAACGGTCAGTAATTAACGTCGACTTACAAATCATTTGATTATGTAAACAATTGAATGAGTTAATTCAATTATTATTGAACTATACTAGATTAGCCTCCCTTGCAATGCATGGTTTTTTATTGGTTTATATAAGGAGGTTGTAGTTTTTTTTTTTTTGAAAAAAGTTATTTCCAAACCTATTTAATGAAAATGTAGGACTAGAAAAAAGAATAACTCCTGGATACTAAAGCAAACTCCACCCTTTTGCATATTTTCTCTCCCAAAATTCCCTTCCATCTCCACCTATTAATTATTTATTACTCTCTCTGTTCCTAACTGTTGTACTGTACATTTGGAATCTTGTCACTATTCACAACATGAGAGAA
Source organism: Bassia scoparia (assembly GCA_008642245.1). Taxonomy (NCBI): domain Eukaryota; kingdom Viridiplantae; phylum Streptophyta; class Magnoliopsida; order Caryophyllales; family Amaranthaceae; genus Bassia; species Bassia scoparia. The sequence goes on along the minus strand of SNQN01002271.1, from coordinate 65,259 downwards.
TCTTCTAAATTTCTCTTAGCATATAAGTCAAAATATAGTTATGTGGGATCTTGTTTGATTCGTCTCGATGAGTATTACAAGAATTTATAATTTTTATAATTTTTGGTAATGTATAGGTGAAGATATTATCAAAACAAAACGTGCATTGACATACATGCTAAACTGAAATGGTTAGAACATTTAGGAACGGAGGGAGTATATTATTTATATTAGTGCATAAAAATGTAAGAAAACATTTAATTAAGGTTAATAAATGTACTATGTACTTTCAATAAAACTTTTATTAAGGTAATTGATGTACCTATCTAATTCTATATATTATCATAGATAAAATTTTAGGAAAAAATGCCAACAACTACCTAGTTTTTTTCCAACTTTGAAAACAACTACCCACTTTTTTTGTTGAGTTTGCGAACCACTACCTACTTCTGATTTCCGATGAAAAAAACCACTCTCCGGCGACTGGGTCCCACCAATACCAGCTTCCTTCAATTTTTTTCCTTTAAAACCCTAAAACTTTCATATTCTTCCTTTCTTTATCTCTTTTTTCACTGTTTTCTTCTCCATCTTAATTCCATTCTCCATTTTTCACCATTTATTTCTTTCTCCATTTTTGTGAAACCATCTACTGTAATTTCTTCAAGTATGTGGGCCCCACCTTCCTTCTCCATATTAATGTAATTCCTTGTTCATCTTACTGTAATTCTTTTTCGTTTAAACCCGCATTCTTCCTCAATTTTTCTGGTGCAAACCCAAAAATAAAGAAAAAAACGAACAAAAGTGGGATTTTGAATTGATGAGTTTCAAGATTTCATCTTTGTGTTTGTTCAATTGGGTTTGTTTGATTTTGGTTTTGGCAAGGTTATTGTCAGAATATGAACGACATTGCTAGTTTTACAGTGCATAATCCATTTGATGTTTTGAAGCAAGCTTAATTGTGGTAAAACATGAATTTAATAATTACTTGGAATATACTGTTGTAGTTATAGTCATACTATTGATGCATTTGTGTGTTTGATTTGCTATGTATTTGTTAAAATAAATCTCTTTTTCGTACTGTTTTTCTAATTTCCCTCTTTGCTTGCTTCAGTTTGAGGACATTGTTCAACCTCGTCGTCAAAGTATTCCTCCCAAAACCAGTTTCAGACTTCGAGTCCTATATCGGTTGATAATTGTTGAAAATTCAGTATACTCATTTTAAAGCTTGAAAATTTTAAAGTAAAGAAAACTGGAAGATAAGGAAAAACAGAGGAGAAAGAACAGGACAGACAAAATTTTGGACGGACAGAGGAGAGAGAGGAGAGGGRAAGATAAGGAAGAAAGAGGGTGAGGTAAGTGACGAGTCGGAAAGGAAAAAGAAGAAAAGGAATGGAAAAGAAAGGAAAATGAGTAGAAAGATGATGAACAGAGGAGAGAGAAGGGAAGAAAAGGAAGGAGGGGTTGAGATGAGTGAGAAGTCAGAGGAGATAAAGAAGGATTTCAGGGAAGAGGAAAGAGAGTGAGAAGGATAATAAAGAAGTGAATTAGGTTGGGGAGAGTAATGAAAGGGGTAATGAATGAGGGTAGAGGAGTAATTTTGCATAAAATTGGGTAAAAGGGTGGTATTGGTGGGGCCTAGTCGCTGGAGAGTGGTTTTTTTCACCGGAAATCAGCAGTGGGTAGTGGTTTGYAAACTCAACAAAAAAAGTGGGTAGTTGTTTTAACAAAAAACAATGGGTAGTTGTTTTCAAAGTTGGAAAAAAACTAGGTTGTCTTTGGCAATTTTATTATGAAATAATCACATTTAAAAAAAACGTTTTGATTTGATTTAGAGTACATTATTTCGTACTTTCTTTAAATGCGTCGTTTGTGGATTATCTAGTTTGATTACAACATGATAAAATTATTTTGAAAGGATTGTTTGATACAATAAAAAAATTGCTTGTGAAAAAATTGAAGAAAAAGTCTAAAATAAATAAATGCGGTGATAAAATTATAACATTTGCACTAATCACTATTCTCAAAACTTGCAATTAATAACATTGCAGGTCTTTTTATAAATAATTTTTGGTTGGCCTATTTGATTGTTTTCATGGTTTTTGAGCATATTATTCTTCAATTTGCATTGGAAGCTTGGATGCAATCTACATGGTCAGATAGAATATTTCCTTCGCTAGGCTATAGTATGATAGACGCTCTCATTGTTGGCTATATATTCCAATGTTGTTGTGCGGGCCGCTCTATTTTTTTTGATTTGGTTCATCAACATATCATTAATGAAGATGTCGTCTATGTGATTTTGCTAGATTGTTTTTCATTGCTTTTTGTAGATAGATAGATAGATAGATAGATAGATAGAGTTGTGCGCCTTTTGGACCTTATAATTAAGTGAATAAGTGGCCTATCACTCATTCTCAATAAGGATACACCAAATAACATAGGATATAAAAAATATCCATCTGTCTCTTATACACATCTAGATGTGTATAAGAGACAGGATAGATAGATACCGTTGTGCGCCTTTTGGACCTTATAATTAAGTGAATAAGTGGCCTATCACTCATTCTCAATAAGGATACACCAAATAACATAGGATATAAAAAATATCCATATAATACACCCGTATTCAAAAAACTAAATTCAATGGATGCTTCAGAATCGTATTCGACACAACAAGATGCATATTGTACCAAGCACCAATATCATATCGATCTATATTCTATAAATAAAGCAATCCCCACCCTCTTCTTCTTTTTCCCTCCTAAATTTCCCTCCCATATTTCTTTATTTCATAAATTGCATAAAAAATAAAACAAAATAATTATTAAGTATAATAAGATGATAAATGTACTTTGAAAATGATAATTCTAACATCATTAATTAATATATAATCGTAGGGAAATGATACACATAGCCCTAAGGGCTATGTATAAGAAGCTTAATATGGAAAGTAAATTTTTAATCAAACATTTATTACATTGAATGTTGTGTTATTTTCTCTTGTTTTCACAAATTTTCACCATTTATAATAATATAATTAATTCTTATATGTAGCCCTTAGAGCTAGATATAACATTGTCCATAATGGTAAAATATTTATCTATAGCCTTAATACAATTGAATTTTGAAAATAAAAATATTTTGTGAGTATAAGAATTATATAAGGAGTATATAAATATTATTTAAAATCGAGCATTGCTCGGACAATAATCTAGTTTACTAATATGGAATACTCCACCAAAATTGAGTATCTATGCAACCTAAGTAACATTAGAATTGAAGTTTCGAACAATAAATACTTAAAAGAAAGGATATATAAAGGGAAAAAGTTAAGGAGCAGACATTAAATAAGACCATTGAAAGTAGAAATATTAAATAACAATTGATTGTTGGTGTAGTGGTGATTGTGACTATACTTGGTAGGGAGAACTTGTGTTTGATATGCCTGCAACAACAATTGGATGGAGACTAAAACATAACCACCGAAAACTGATCCTCGCTCCGGATTAATCCAAAAAGGATAAACCGAGTGGTACAAAAAAAGTGGAAATATTAAATGAATTTTTTTGTGCCAAAATATAAAATGAATATAAGTCTTAATTACGTCAATTGACGTGTGAATTTAACTAGCATTGTATTCCGTATGTATGTTTAATGACATTTTAAGGAATTTCTTTACGATTTTTCGAACTGACTCTAAATAATTAAACCTAGGCAATTTTGTCAGAAACCACCTTTTATAAGGTGGTCTTTGTCWCAAACCACCTTTTGTAAGCTTATTTGTCTAAAACCACCTTATGTAGCCTAAGTGTTTGTTGACCTCCACACTTGACCGATCTCCGGCGTTGGCCTTCCATGTGCCGGTCACGTGACTACTTAAAATTATTTTTTAAAGTTTTTTATTTCTTTTTGCTATTTTTTACCCATTTCCCTCCCAAAACCCCTTCATTTCTCCCTTTTTATTCATTCCTGCACTTCGTTCTTCTCACTTCCTAATTCTGAAACCTAATTTCATTTCTCTCCTTCTTTTTCCTTTGAAGCTAATTGTTTTCTGATAATTGGGGCTTCAGGTCATTGATTTGTTTTGGAATTCAACTTGTTCAATTGAACTTGAAAACCCCAATACAAAAGGAACGAAATGCAAAACAACAAAACAATAAAACAATAATGCTAGTTAATTAAAAGGAAATGAAACTATCAGAAAAAGATTAAAGAACATAAAAATGGTGAACTTACATGGGAATTTGAGCTCAGAAGGTTGAACGTAAAGAAATCTTTTAATCATGTCTCGAAATTGATTGGGTTTTTTTGTTATGTTTTTTTTCTTATCTTGGTTTCTATTTTCACCAACATTTGACATGTATGTACGAATGTATGATTAAAACATGCAATTGAATGTGATTGTGAATCGAATGAAAGAGGGCAGTTGAAGATGGAGCGACAAGAGAATGATTTGGCGTGTTGTTACAAGATTAACTGGAGAATGAGCTGGATGATTTGAGGGGTGAATAGGCTCTCCCTAGTCACGCCTGAATTGAAACGTCGAGAGGTTGAGGGACCGAAACGGCTCTCAACTGGCAGGTATGGGCTGATCGCTGGACTAGAGCTGACTCTGGACAAAGGGGCTCTCGACCGGTGCTGACTCTCGACCTGAGGGGCCTTTCACCTTCTAACGACTCGTCCAGGAGGTCCTCTCGACGACCCGGAGAGGATTCAACGGAGGAATGGCTTCGCCCAAACCTGAAACATAGGAGATAATCTATCGATTATCCCCCCTCTGATGCTTAAGTCAGCAATTGAAAARGGAGGAAAGAGAGTAAATGAAGTGAGATAAGAGAATCTCCCTTTTTGGTGAAAATACTATTGTGATTTGATTGATGTGAGGAGTAAATGATGTGTGTTGGGAGAAGTGCAATAATTGGGGTATTTATACTGTTCCCAAGGGTTGCCTTCCCTAACCACATTGTGACACGTGGCCCTAGGCCATAGGTTTATGAATAGTGGACTGGCCTTATTTTACCATATGAAGCCCATTATAAGGTAACTAGGGTTTCCCAATTCTAGGGTTATTCCCTTATTAATGACCACTTAATGGACCAATCATTATTTGGTGATTATGAGTGTAGACACCTAATTCGGTGCTTCATTTAGTTCCCGAAAGTCGATGATGATTGTATCGTATTGCAATAGGTTCGTTTGCGAATTATGCTCAAGTGTCACCTCACACCCATTCTTTTCTAAGCCTCATTTCATTCCTCCATGCAAATTCAAGTCTCATCTAGGCAAAAAAGTATTTTCTTTTATTTATTTTTTATTTTTTAGAATTTTCTATATGGTTTTAGGCTTTTTCAAATAAATTATATTGGTGATTTTCACGATTTTCACCTTTCATTGCATTCTTCTCATTTTTCTGAGTTCACCAGTATTTTTAGATTATTTTTCCGATTTTTCTATGATTTTCTATGAATTTTACAATATTTGCAAAAATCAAAATACGCGAGAAATACATAGAAAAATCAGAAAATACTTTAAAAATACCCAAAAAATACTTGGAATGTTCTAGAACCCTCTAGAATCGTATATCTTGCATAAGAAGTGTATAGGTTCATGCAAAATCCAAAGAGAATTCGAAATTTTTCGTATAATCTTGAGAATACACGAGCGTATATACGCTCAAATTGAGCGTATATACGCTCCATTGAGCGTATATATGCTCCATAGATCGTATATGCTCAAGATCAAAGGGGATCTAGAATATTCAAGCGTATATACGCCCAACTGAGCGTATATACGCTCCTCTGAGCGTCGAGCGTATATACGCTCCTCTGAGCATATATACGCTCCTCTGAGCGTATATACGCTCGTTTTTGRTTTTGTGCCTATAAATACCCTCTTTGCCTCACTCTTCGGGGGGGACTGGAGGAGAACACATTTCACACACTACGAGAGGACGGAAAAAACTCTCTCTTTGCTTTTCAAAAACAACACTAAGCTCTTTTATCCAAAATCAAACACATTCACGATTCATTCGATTCGATTCAATTCAAATCCAATTCTAGTGACACTTTGCGCATAATTTAATAACGTTTCGGCCGCCGCATACAAGGTATCAACTCTGAGACTCTCATTTCATAATCGCTCAATTCTACTCATAAATTAAAACTATGTTTAATTAAAGGCTTGACATACCATTGATCAAATAACAACCATGTAGAACTAATTAAATTATTCAATCTTTGTATATTTGCAAAATATGTTGTAATTCAATTTCGAGTTTAAGAATAATCAAATATCACATTCAATGTTCAATATCCCATTTCAACACTATATGCTTAATTCAATTTCGAGTACTATAATCAATCTAAAACTTGCTAGAAACCGACTTAGTAATTTTAGGTTGATCTATGTAATATGGTTAGGTTTTGGCGTGCTTTTTCCCTTTTGCAGTGCATGTTGATCCGTGTGGATCTATGTATAATGTAATTATGTTTTGCAAGAGAATAAATCCTCTTTATAATACAAGATATGTTTGCTTAATCATAACATGGTCACATAAAGTCAGATAATTTGGACAACCGGTTTAGGCACCCATAACATTGACATAATTCCAAGTTGTCACTTAGGATAGGTAGCTCACTTTTTTTTTTCTTTACTAATAGTAACCTACCATTTTTTAGTAATATTAGGTTAGTGCGCTTTCAAGGTCAAATCGATAGGCTATTTGTATTCAATAATTATGACTTATGGAACTACAATGAGACCGAGTAGAGGCCGCTACATGCGGGCGGATTGGGTCAAAGATCTASTCCGTACCATGTCCCCGAACCCACAATCTAGTTACTGGACCTATCTGTGGGGCCATTAGTTTGGCACCAATGTTTTGGGCGTCCGTGATTAATCTGTATAGGCACGGTGGCGATCCCCTMAATTCGACAACACACCCCAACGCATTCACATGCGGATTTCATGGTTCAATTCCATGACACTGAAGCTGAGGTCAACCCYCGAAGGGGGTGAAGCCTTACAATGAGCCATGTAATTTCTTTGGTACACACTTGGCACAATTTGAAGGGGCCCAAGTCAACCCTTTCAGTACTACACATGGCATATTTTAGGGGTGCCACGTCACCCTTTTGATGCCCTTGTGGCATCCAGCTGGGATGCCACATCATTTGCCCCTCAAATTGAGTCAATCCATCAAGGTTGGCTCGTTTTGGGAACGTTTCGGAGGGAAAAATTTGGGAGGGTGATACCCAGTTTTGAACCTGGTATCACCGGTTGATTTACCAGGTATGACCGGTGGGTAGGTGAAAATTTTCACTTACCCATATAAGCTTTTTGAGGAGAGAGAAAATCTCATTTATTATCTTTGGTCTGACTTCTCTCTTCTTTATCTCTCTAGAATTCAGTTTTATTGCATTGCTTTTGACCTTCGTGTTTGTAACTTTTCTGAAGCTGTCAAAGGGTTACCTTGGACGACAAATCGACTTCTCGTGACAACAGGTAATTCCCCTTCTCTCATTTTTCTTTTAGTTTTCTATTTTGTTTAGTTGCCCATAGAAAGAGTGATGCCCTTTAAGATGAGTGTTAGGGGTATGAAAAAACCCAGGCCAACATCGAGGTTAAGRAACAATTTCACCAATAATTGACTTTCTCTCATCGTTCTTGCCTCACACAGATTACAAATCTCAAAGATGGCAAGAACGAAGCAGACTCGACGACTCCCTTCTGGGGAGCATGTGACTATTGAGGTTTCGACGTCCGAGCTGATTCCTTGTGAGGAGGGCCAAACTGTGCCTCCGCCTGAGACGYCGAATCGGTCTGGTTCCTCCGACAATCTAGAAGATGATGATGATGCTGAGATTGGTCCTTTTAGACGGACCGTCTCTCCTACTTCTAGTGAATAAGAGAACAAGCGATGGATGAGGAGGCTGGAACCTCCAAAGCAAACGACGAGGGTCCCTCCATAGACGAATCATCATCATATGGGGACGATACGTCCAGTGATGGCTCAGATGACGAGACATCGTCCAGCAGTAGTGGTACTTCRTCACAAGAAGATGTTCTACCAACTCCATCCAAGAAAGAGCCTTCTAGGAAGGTTGAATTCTACGTGGCGAAGGGTAAGGATGCTCCCGACAATGTAAGGATATCCTCCGCCGTTCATGAGAGACTGACTTGGTTAGCAACTACCCTTTGTCATGACTTCATCATACCTCCTCGACAAAAGTTTGTCGTTCTGGATGTCGGGGAGACAGTTCTGGACTGTCTCTACGGTTATCACCCTCTATATCTTGTGGTGCTTGATTATGGGGTTCGTCCACCCATTAACAAATTTTTTGGCAACGTCTTTCGTTTTTATGGAATCGACATYTTTCAGCTGACTCCAAATTCTTTTCTTCATATTCTGAACTACTTGGTGGTGTGTGCTRTGAAGAAATGGGCACCATAAGTCAATGTTTTCGTACATATTCACCAGCTCCGTCGAAACCCTAGGAGTAAATGGGGTTGGTTCAAGATTGAGCATGCGAAAAGGGAAGGTGATTGTTTTTGACAAGCCTAACAAGGAGAGTCCCTGGAAGTCACAGTTCCTCTTTTTTGAGATCCCTGGATTCGGCGAGCTTTCTGATGCTAACAAGAAGTACATACATGAGACTTACAATCGATGTGCTAGCTCCTCGAAGATGTTGGGAGCGATCGGTGTCCGTGATCTTTCTCCCCTTACTGTGAAGGAAAAACAACAAGTATGCTACATCATTGAAAAGAAAGACCCATCCAAGGTTATTCCAGTGGAGCTTTGGAAGAAAAACTCCAAGACTAGAAAGCCTATACAAGAGAAAATTCCCAACAGTTGGGTGCCCTTGCATTACTAGTATAGGGATTCACTGTTCCTCGAGGCCTATCAACTGGTTGGGGTGAATGATGGTGCTCGAGGTAGTGGGAAAGATGTCTTAACTTGCTTTAATGTTTGTATTTTTCAGAGTAATCTGACCTTTTTTCTTTCAACTTTTTGCAGATCTCGCTCATCAGAAACTTCCAGGTTAGAAGAAAGGAATGGATGATCTGGAATACTTTGCTGAATTGAGACAAAGTCGAGTGATGACTCCAGAAGAGAAGAAAAAAGAAAACAAGGTATTCCTCTCGACATGTGTCAGTCACTCTTTTGCATCATTCTTTTCTTAAACCTTTCGTCGATCTCCTTTCTTGACTGATCTTTAGTTAAAGTCGAATTAGGAGATGGGTATTTTACCAAGAGATAKTTTTGGTCAAAACCTTCGTAAGATTCACATTGCCAGTTTCGACATTTAAACTTAGTGGAACCTGATGGTATCGAATACAAAGATTCGACTCTTCAGTTAAGTCGAATAGGGAGTTGTATATTTTACAAAGGGGTAGTCTAGGTCGAAACCTTCACTTCCTTGTAAAATATACTCCTCTGTTTTCAACATGTTTACCTAGTCGAAACCATTTTGTGTCGAAACTTTAGCTTCGATCTAAAATTTTGAATCGAAAGAGGAGATGTATATTTTACAAGGGTGGATTTGGTCGAAAACATCTTATCTTTGTAAAATACACATCTCCAGATTCGACACTTGTAGTTAGTTGAATCTGGTTGTGCCGAATCCTATGATTCTACTTCTTCAGTTAAGTATAAGAGGGAGTTGTGTATTTTACAAAGGGGTAGACTTAGTCGAAACCTTTGTAAAATACACATCTCCTGTTTCGACAAGTCTATTCAGTCGAAACCTTTTTTTGTTGAAACCTATGTTTCGACATGATGTTTTAAATCGAAAAGGGAGATGTGTATTTTACAAGGGTGGGTTTGGTCGAAACAATCTTACCCTTGTAAAATACACATCTCCAGATTCGACACTTTTAGTTAGTCGAATCTGATTTTGTCGAATCCTATGATTCGACTCTTCGATTAAGTCGAAGAGGGAGTTGTGTATTTTACAAAGGGGTAGACTTGATCGAAACCAACTATCCTTTGTAAAATGCACATCTCCTGTTTCGACAAGTCTATTTAGTCGAAACCTATTTGTGTCGAAACCTCTGTTTCGACATGATGTTTTAAATCGAAAGGGGAGATGTGTACTTTACAAGGGTGGGTTTGGTCTAAACAATCTTACCCTTGTAAAATACACATCTTCAGATTCGACACTTTTAGTTAGTCGAATATGGTTTTGTCGAATCCTATGATTCGACTCTTCGGTTAAGTCGAAGAGGGAGTTGTGTATTTTACAAAGGGCTAGACTTGATCGAAACCAACTATCCTTTGTAAAATACACATCTCCTGTTTCGACAAGTCTATTTAGTCGAAACCTATTTGTGTCAAAACCTATGTTTCGACATGATGTTTTAAATCAAAAGGGGAGATGTGTATTTTACAAGGGTGGGTTTGGTCGAAACAATCTTACCCTTGTAAAATACACATCTCCAGATTCGACACTTTTAGTTAGTCGAATCTGGTTTTGTCGAATCTTATGATTCGACTCTTCGGTTAAGTCGAAGAGGCATTTGTGTATTTTACAAAGGGGTAGACTTGAACGAAACCAACTATCATTTGTAAAATACACATCTCCTGTTTCGACAAGTCTATTTAGTCGAAACCTATTTGTGTCGAAACCTATGTTTCGACATGATGTTTTAAATCGAAAAGGGGATGCACATTTTACAAGGGTGGGTTTGGTCGAAACCATCTTRMCCTTGTAAAATACACATCTCCAGATTCGACACTTTTAGTTAGTCGAATCTGGTTGTGTCGAATCCTTAGATTCGATTCTCAAATTAAGTAAGAGCGAGGGTGTTGTGTATTTTACAAAGGTGGAATGGGTCGAGACCTACTCTCCTTCRTAAAATACACATCTCCTGTTTCAAAATGTTGATTTAGTCGAGACTTATTTGTGTCAAACCTTATGTCCTGATATAGGTTTTTAAATTGAAAGGGGCGTTGTCTATTTCATAAGGGTAGGTTTGGTCGAAACCGTCTTACCTTTGTAAAATACACATCTCCAGATTCAACTTCTTTGCTTAGTCGAATCTTCAGGTTAATATCCTTTGAAATCTTTCTAACTGCTTGGTATCCTCCTTTGCAGAAAAAGCCATCAAGAGTGGCGAAGAGTAGGGCTGACGAGTCCGGCTACTCCGTTATGAAACGGAAAGAGATGACCCAAAGAAGAAGAAGAAGGACGACGAGTCCGGCTACTCCGTTATGAAACGGAAAGAGATAGACTCTGCAGCTGGGGATGAGCCAAAGTTCCATAAATCCAAAAAGTCGAAACATAAAGAAGTCGATGTGGTGAGCGTCGATGGTGAAGACAAACATTAACCTTAATCCCTATAGCTCGACGGATCCTCCAGTGAAGACAGCTTCGRCTGCTGATAGGCTTATAGCTTCGGAGGAAGCCAGAAGGAAAAAGAAAAAGAAATCAAGGAGTTCTTCATCTCTTCCCCCTGGTGATGGCGAGAGGTCCGCCCAGGAGAGGTTCTCAATCAGCGAATGGGTGAGGTAGTCCATACCCGACGAGAGGGTAAGGATCCTATGGAGCAGACATAAATTAACTGAGAGGAGGTGGTAAATGAAGAGGGTGACTTAGACCCTGAAAGGTTGCAAGAGATTGAAGACTACAAGGCTCTCTATCACATTCCTTTTGAGCAGGCTGTCATGGTCGAGAGCTTCGTTGATATGGATCTTCAAGCCTTCGCTGATAATCCAGCTACTGAGCCTCCTCTTCTCATCTCCAATCCAGAAAAGAGAACAACCCCCATAATGCAAAGAAAAATTCCAAATTTGGACCTGACGAAGGGGTTCTATCGTTTCTTTCGACAAAGGAACGCCGAGCTGGAGAGAGAGCTGGAGGAGGACGAGAAAAAAGGACGACGATTACTTGGAAGAGGAGGGCRAGTCATCTCTGGGTGATTCAAATAATTTAGCTGGAAAGATTGTCGAAGCATGCTCTCGGAGATGAYTGGTCTCATTCCCAAGGCTTATTGAGACACTCTTCAGGGCTGTGACAAATGCTATGTTGGACCCTTCTTTGGTATCTTTGTCAAGGTAAATTTGTAATTTATAACTTTTTCTAAGAGACTTTATTAACTCTTTCKATTCCTCCTTGCAAGGCTTAGCTAGACTGGACACCTTCATCAAGAAGGCCAAGAATGATCGTCGAGAGGCCAAGAGAGGCTTCGCTGCTCAGCAAACAGCAGAAGAGTACATTAAGAAGCAGACGGACATGGTGATTGYCGAAAGGCAATATATTCAAGAAATGATGGCCACTCGTCTTCACGACCTGAACTACTCATATGGCGATGCCTTAAGAGTAATCCTTAAGGTTAAAAAAGAGAAAGACGCCATCAGCCAAGCTAAAGATGCTCTCGACGCCGAGATGGAGACCCGAGTCGAGGAGGAGGTCAAGAAGAGGCTGGAAAACAGCTTAGCGAGAAGGTTGCTGCTTACAAGGCTTCTGTTGAGGCAGAGATCAAAGACAAAGAAGAGCGGGCTTCGACAGCCGAGCAGAACGTTGCTACCCTCACCCAGTAACTCGCCGATCTTAAGGTGGCCAATCAAAAATCTAAGGCYAGGGGTCCAAAGATATGCGAGAGATGGTTCGCAAGGCATGGTCTGAACTGCCGAAGTGTCTGAACTTGATGTGCTTGGAAGAGCGCATTGACAGGCAGATTGACGAGGCCATGCATGCTGCTAGGAAGTAGAAGGCTGAGCAAGAAGGCAGCACCCTCGAAGACCTCCCTCCCTCCAGCTTATCAGTGTAATGCCTTGGAAGTCGAGTCCTCCAGTTCTGAAGAGGCCGAAGGCTCAGGTTCATCTTCTGAAGACGACGGTGGCGCCCAACAAGCCAAAGAGGATGCCCAAGCGTCTAAAGAAGGCGAGACCGAAGAGAAGGGCTCGACTGCTGAGGAGAAGGATTCGACTGTTGACAACTAGTCTTCTCTTTTGTTTTTCATTGATCATCTGTATTGTAACTTGAATATTTTCATACTTTCCTGCATACTCTACTGAATATTTCTATATTTTTGAATTTTGACCAAGTGATGTTTTCGTCTTGTCATAAGATAGGCGAGTCACTTTTTGCTATTTGAACATTTCTAGCCTGCATAAGGCTTTGTTTGACTCGATTTCCAACTTCCCAATTGCTCATCTAGACAGGTATCAATTCGTTGCTGCTGAAAATTTTAAAGTCTTGGAATTTCGAACAACCCTTATGAATTTATCAATCTAGGCACATGTACTGACCCAAATTTTTGCAAGTGACGAATCACCAAAACATAACCTATCGACTATGGCAAAATGTCCCAGATTAAATGAATCACCAAAACATATTGATTGCCCTTAATCTTGGAAATTTTGCCCTAAACCTTTGTAAATTACACATCTCCAGATTCGACATTTTTATTTAGTCGAATCTGGTTGCGTCGAAACCCTTGTTCCGTCATGAATTTCCAAATCGAAAGGAGAAGTGTAAATTACTAGGATAAATTTGGTCGAAACCTGTTGCCCTTTGTAAAATTCACATCTCCATATTCGACATCTTTATTTTGTCAAATTTGGTTGCGTCGAAACCTTTGTTTCGACATGTATTTTTAAATCGAAAGGAGGAGTGTAATTTACTAGGATAAATTTGGTCGAAACCTGCTATCCTTTGTGAAATACACATCTCCAATTTTGACACTTTTACTTAGTCGAATCTAATGCTTTGGACACACCAATTTTGGTCGAATTAAGAAATGGTTTGTAAAATACACATCTCCTCATTCGACCAGTTTCTAACTCGGCGAATCATCATTTAAACTCTCTAGACAAAATATCCAAGTTTATTTGAATCTTAATATTGATTGGCTTAAGACCTTGTAGGGGTGTTAAGTCAATCAATCATACTGATTGCCCTTAAAAATGGGTATTTTGTCATCAAGATATCCTTCGATCTCCTAATATTAAGGGACTTAAGGGCTATGCCCTATAATAAGGGCCTTTCGACTGCTTTTTAAGTGAAAGTCTTTAATTAAATGCCCTACGATAAAGGTCTTCCGACTGCTTTTTAGGAGAAAGACTTAAGTTAAATGCCCTATGATAAGGGTCTTTCGACTACTTTTTAGGAGAAAGACTTAAGTTAAATGCCCTACGATAAGGGTCTTTCGACTGCTTTTTAGTAGAAGGAGTTAAGTTAAATGCCCTACGATAAGGGTCTTTCGACTGCTTTTTAGGAGAAAGACTTACGTCCATTGCCCTTAAATTGGGGACTTAAGACAATATATTAGAAGAATCGCCGGATTCTTTTCATTTAGAAGCTCGAAGCTTGGTAACATATCTCAAAAACATACATGTAAAACTTTTGAAGATTGTCGGTATTCTAGGTTCTTGGTACTAACTTGCCATCCATGGTTTCGAGCTTGAAAGTGCCCTCTCGCAGAGCTTCGACTATCTTATAGGGGCCTTCCTAGTTAGGAGTTAACTTTCCATCCTCCTTGTATCTCCCAACCGCTTCCATTTTACGTAAAACCAGATCACCTACCCTTAGCTTTCTCCTGCCCACTCTTTTGTTATACTCACGTGACATTCGCAGTTTGTAAAGCTGCTGTCGGAGTAAAGCATTGCCCCTAGTCTTTGGTATCAGATCCAAGTTGTGGCGCAAGGCAAACCAATTTGCTTCTTCATCATACAACATGACTCTAAGGGTTGGTTCATATATCTCGATGGGGAGAACGGCTTCCGACCCATAGACAAGCATGAAAGGAGTTTCGCCGATAGAGCCCTTAACTGTTGTGCGAATCGACCAAAGGACATTGAATAATTCTTCGGCCCATAGACCCTTGACATGGTCTAACTTCTTCTTTATACCCGAAACGATGGTTTTGTTAAATGCTTCGACCTGTCCATTAGCTTGTGGATGAGCAACCGAGGCGAAATGCCCTGCTATCCCAGCATCTTCTAACCACTCCCTTAGCTTCGTGCACTCGAATTGACGCCCATTGTCGAAGACTATGGATCTGGGAACACCAAACCTGGTAATTATGTTCTTCCAAATGAAGTTCTTGATATCCGATGTCTTGATGCCCTTCACTGGCTCAGCTTCAACCCACTTTGTAAAGTAATYGACAGCCACTATAACATATTTTCGTTGACCAAAGGCTTGGGGGAAGGGTCCCAGTATGTCCATTCCCCACTTGGCGAAAGGTAATGGATATAATACTGAAGTTAAATCATTTGGGGGTCCACGAGGTATATTRGCATGTATTTGACACTTAACACATTTCTTCTCCAATTCTTGGGCATCCTTACAAATCGAAGGCCAAAAATAGCCAGTTCGAAGGGTCTTTTCGGCAAGTGCTCTTGCCCCAATGTGCGAACCGCAATACCCTTCGTGCACATCTGCTAACAACACTGCCCCTTTTTCGGGGGTCACACACTTCAATAATGGGTGACTATATGATTTCTTCTACAGCTGCCCATTCCAGAGAACAAACTAAGTGTCTCGGGCCTTGACGTACTTTGCTTCAATCGGGTTAGACGGGAGGATACCATTCACCTTATATTCAATAATTGCATTCATCCAAGTGTTACTTCTATCAATGAAATTTGATTCTTCCAGATCATCAATACTCTTAGTTTGCTTAACTTCCCAGAAGATTGTTCGAGGGGTATTCTCCATAGCAGAGCTAGCTAGCTTCGAAAGAGCATCAGCCTGATTGTTCTAAGATCTAGGCAGTTGTAGCAACAAAAAGCTGTCCAAATCCTTGATCTCGGCCTTGACCATTTCCATAAATTTTAACATATTAGCATCTCTGGCTTCGTATTCACCATTAACCTGACTGACGATCAATTGGGAATTTGACATGGCCTCTATTCGGCATGCCCCTGCAGCCTTACACATCTTAATGCCCGCGATCAAGGCTTCATATTCTGCCTCATTGTTGGTAGCTTGAAAGTTGAACTTCATAGTATATTCAAAGACATCGCCCTCTGGGGAGCGAAACTGAATGCCAGCCCCACATCCATCCTGAGTAGCTGAACCATCGACACATAATTTCCATACATTAGGCACCCCCTATGGCTGAGGAGGATTAGTCAGCTCAACAATGAAATCAGCCAAAGCCTGCCCTTTGATTGCCCTCCTTGGCTCATAGACTATGTCGAAACCATTCAACCAAATTGCCCACTTTAGTATTCTCCCAGAAGACTCCAATCGAGTAAGAGAATCCTTGATCGGCTGATCCGTGTATACCACTATTCTATGGGCGGCAAAATAGGGTCGAAGCTTCTGACTTGCTTTGAGAAGCGCAAGTCCGAACTTCTCTAGTGTGGGGTGTCGAATCTCAGCACTTTGCAAAACATGACTGATAAAATAGACAGGTAATTGAACACCCTGCCTCTCGGCTACTAGCACAGCTGAAATGGCATGTTATGATACAACAAGATACATGTAAAGGGTTTCCCCCTGTCGAGGACTTACCAGACGAGGGAGTGTGTGAAGATGTTCTTTAATCTTGGCGAGGCCCTCTTCTTCTTCAGGAAACCATTCAAACTTGGTGTTTTTCTTGATTGCTTTGAAGAAAGGCTAGCACTTGTCCCCGGACTTCGAGAGGAATCTACTAAGCACAGCCAAGCATCCAGTCAACTTTTGAACTTCTTTCACGCTCCTAGGTGAGGACATGTCTAGTACTGCCTTAACCTTATCTGGATTGGCCTTGATGCCCCTTTCGTCGACCAGGTATCCCAAGAACTTTCCCGAAGTAACACCAAATATGCATTTCTTGGGATTTAGTTTCATCCGAAAATGTCGAAGCGTCTCAAATGTCTCCTTCAAATCCGAAGGGTGATCATTAGCTAACTTGCTCTTAATGATCATATCATCAATATATGCTTCGACATTTCGTCCAATCTGCTTAAAAAACACTGCATTCACCAGCCTTTGAAACTTCCAGGGGCGTTTCGCAAACCAAAAGGCATGACTTTATAACAATACAGACCATTGTCAGTCACGAATGCAGTCTTGTSCTGGTCCTCGATCTTCATGGGAATCTGATGAAAACCTGAGAAGGCATCAACGAAGCTTATAATCTGGTGACCAGCAGTGGAATCGACTAGGTTATCGATCTTTGGGAGAGGAAAAGGGTCCTTAGGGTAGGCCTTGTTGAGATCCGTGTAATCAACGCACATCCGCCAAGTACCGTTTGGCTTGGGCACCATGACCACGTTTGCCACCCATTCTGGGTATTGGCATTCCCTAATGAAACCGACGTCCAGCAWTTTCTTTACCTCCTCATCCGCTACTTTGCTTCGTACCGGACCCAGATTCCTCTTTTTCTGCTTAACAGGCTTGGTCAGGGGATCGACCTGTAAAGCATGTTGAGGAATCGACGGATCAATTCCCGACATCTCCTCAACGGTGAAAGCAAAGACATCTTTGAATTTTGATAACAACTGCCTGATTTCCTGGCCAAGGGAGGGGTCGATTGACTGCCCAACCCTAACTGTCCTTTCCGGTTTAGCTGGATCAAGGACATACTCTTCAGGAGCATCCGCTATTTCTGGTTTTGAAGCAACCCGGTATAGACCATGAACAACCATCGTTTCTTGATGGACACCATGTACCATCATCACTTCCCCAGACTTCCTCTTCTTCTGGGCTGGTTGAACATCACATTCTTCCTTTTCATCCCCCCGAGCAATGGGCTTGAGAGTGGTCAGATAACACTCTCCTGCCGATTGTTGGTCTCCATGTATCGACTCTATCGTCTTGTTGTCATCACACACAAACTTTAGAAGCATAAGATGAGTGACAATCACTGACTTGGACACATTGACTGTCAGACGACCAAGGATGATGTTATAAGCGGCTAGACCTTTGACAACCAAGAACTTCACTCGTAAGTGTCTGCATTCGTCTCGGTTGCCAAATCTTAATGGTAGGGTGACGATTCCTACAGGGTGAATCACCCCTCCACCAAATCCAACGATCGGGTGGGTAGCATTCACAAGATCATCATCATTGTATTTTAACTTGGTAAGACAATCCCAACTTATTATGTCAGAAGAACTACTAGTATCAATAAGGATTCGTCTTACCTTCATGTTGGCTACCTTCATTTCCACCACTAGAGGATCATCATGGGGCAGACGAACAGATCCTTTATCCTTCGAACAAATTGAAACCTCTGGAAAGGTTTTGTTAGTCTGAGCAGGCGAATCCTCAGCGACCTTTAGACTTCTAAGATAGTCTTTACTTCCTCTGATCGTCGGTCCGCCTAAAGATAGACCTCCGGCAATCATATGGCACACCTCAGTGTCACCATCATCACCTTTAGTCTCTGTAATCCCCCGTAATTTTCAAATATTTATAAATATATTTTCCTAGAAATATATTACGATGTATTTCATAAAAACGCTCAAATATTTTAAGGATATATTTTATTATAAATATACTATGATTTATCTCGTGAAAACGATATATTTTATTTGAATTCTAATATTTCCGTTTAAATTATATCTTACGATAGGAAATCTATCCTTTTTCTTTTTTTTTTTCCAAAACAAAATAAATAAAATAATTAAGATATTTAAATTGAACCTATAGTTAAAACCTAAGTCAGTAAAAAAAAAGGTTTTATTCTTCTTTCTATTTTTTTCATTCACGCATACTTCAGTTTCAAAAAAAAGGAGAGGAAAACGTGCGTTGCATGGTGTTGCGCTGGTGGTTGTTGCTCGCTACCCCGCTSCCACCGCCCTACTGTCACCGCTGTCCGCCACCCACCAGACACCACCGTCGGTTGTTCTGCTCTCTCCCCTCTTTCCTTCTTTGTTTAATTGTTTCAACTTTGATTAATTCTTGAAGTTCTTTTTAATCCAATTGTTCTACTAATAATTTTGAGTATAATCTACTATAAATTACAAAGTTTATGATTTTTGGTGATGTTGATTTTAATTGGGAATTTTCAGATTTATCGAATTACAAAATTAGGGTTTTTCACGTTTTTGATTAATCTATCCAGTTTAAGAATTTTATTTTATTATTTTTATACAATTCTTTTATCTGTAACATTTTAAGAGTGTTCATCATATGTTGTACAATTTGTGAAATTTTCAGAATTTTCTGAGCACGTTTACTATTTAAAAAAATTCGTTTTCGAATTGACA
Organism: Bassia scoparia; assembly: GCA_008642245.1. Classification (NCBI taxonomy): domain Eukaryota; kingdom Viridiplantae; phylum Streptophyta; class Magnoliopsida; order Caryophyllales; family Amaranthaceae; genus Bassia; species Bassia scoparia. The sequence goes on along the minus strand of SNQN01002271.1, from coordinate 46,130 downwards.
GTTTCTAGGTTTGAGGTTCAGCTTTGGATTTTTCCTGATTTTTATGTTCATTAATAATTTACGAAAATTTGTATGAATATTCTATACACATTAAAAACTTTGTGTAAAAGTTTCAGAATTTTAAAACCTGATTTGTATTTTAATAAATTCGTTTTCGAACTGACTATTTCCAGGTTGCTGGCTCGGTATTCGATTTGTATTTATTTTATGTTAATCTATAATTACGAAAATTTGTTTGAATGTTCTATATGCAGTATACACCTTGTGTAAATTTTCATAATTGTCGTGGTGTTTTAGTATTTATAAATTATTACGGAGTACAATCAGTATTGACAATTTTCGATTACAAAATATGTTTTTTTATTAAAATAATCAAAATTTGGCACGAAAACATGTTTAAGTGTGATATTTTCAGAGTTTATATCATATTCAAAGCGATTTTTAACCATTGAAAAATATGACTTTCAAGTTTTAAAAACACAAATGAATGGTTTATTATACGAGCATTGAACTTAATTTTAAAAACATGTGAGGTTTATTTCTAAAGGTTTTGTGGGATTCAAGGAATATATATTGCTGTAATTTGTGTATTAGGATCAATAGTAATTGATTTCTATTTGGTTGTAGGAGAAATTCTCCTTGTGTGATTGTTGAAGTGAAAAATAAATAGCTGGATTATTTTCTTTCATGATGTACTACTTGTGGAATCTTGGTCTTAAAGTTGTTTAAGGATGTTTGATAACTTAGGAGCATGAGTAGGAACGTCCATGAATTGTTTGGTAGTCACGAGTGAATTATTTATTGTGTCTTGGTCTATATTTGTTGAAATTGAGGAGTATGGTGGAAATTGGTTTGTTCATGAGTTGTTATGAAGGTCGTTAATTAGTCGTTTGTCTTTAATTAATTGATTTGGTCTATTGAGAAATTAAGTGGAGCCAAGTATAACTTGTTCCATGAGGTAATTATAATACAAGATGAATTAAGTGGGGTCAAGTGTAACTTACTCCATGAGTGATTGTTACTCGTTCATGACATGATTTATGAATTGAGTAAAGGGAAGTATTCAAGTCTTAATGACGAGGTTAGTTGGCTTGTCCAACAGTATTTAATTAAAGAATGTTTTATGTCAGAGAAATTGTAAGGTGACTTGTGGTCTTGTTGTAGTCATATGAACTTGTCGAATAATTAACAGTTAAATAATAATACGACATGAGCAATAAAATCTGGGCTTGTGCACGTCTAGAGTATTGACAATTCAAGGTCGGGGTTGCGACTATATCAATTCGTTCCTTTGAGAGCCATTTGATCAAGCGTCTCTCTTCACTTAATTTTATACGGATTTTTATCCAAATTAGGGTTAGTTTGAGATCTCCTAACTATGGTTACGGAGTCGCGCCCGTTCGCATTTGTTTACTGGTTTTGATCCTTTCGACGGGAGCATGAGTTTTGTGGCAACTTGTGTCTGATGGCACTTATGTCTGGTTGATGTTCCTAAATTGTGACATGGTTTTGACAGCTTGTTGTTTCTCATATCATAACAATGTAATAAAAATATAGAAGCATGTATTGGAGTCGAGTAAACTATCTGTAGGTACAATCTAGTTAACAAGAGAGTTGAGGTATTAGGATTGTTTGTATTGGAGAGTGTATGTTAATATGTAGTTGATGGTTTTGGTGTAATGTTGGGATCAACTGTATATGTGTAATGTTTTGTAGTGGTTATGAACACCACAGTTGGGTTTCTTTTTGTTCTAAGCAGGTGTCGTAACTTGGATGTTCCAGTTTTTAGGAGATGTTGTCCGTTTTTTCTCGTTTCGTTATTGTATGTATTCAGCTTTGCTGATGGTGGTTTTTGTTTTATTGTGTTTCCACATTTTCTTCTTTTGGTGGACCTGTGATGATCCTTATTTCACTTGGAAATTCTGGGGGTAGATTTTCATAGGATTATAAATAAGGTGACTAGCTTTGGATGAATGGTTGAGGTGGAGAGCCGCCCGTGCTTTATTTGTTTGTTCTATCATAGCCCTTTCTCGAAACGATTTGGCATTTCAAGTTCTTAAAAGGATTTTACCGTTATTTGCGAATCGGGCTTAATGTTCAACTGTCAGAATGATTTTACATTTCAGATTTTAACACCTTGTTTGAACTATTTTCTATCTTGATTTCCGCTGCAATATTATTTAGTCCTAAACGTTTAAACAGTGGCAGTGACATGCCAATAGTTCTCCGTATTTCCTGTAAAAATTCACAGGTAGAGTGGAGAATATGGGGTGTTACAGTCTCGTCGCTTTGGCCTTTTTAATTGCTTTTGATTAGATGGGTCGGATTTTACCTTCGGCTGCAATTCTTCTACTTTCTTCCTCAAAACATGACAACTGTTGGCAATGTGTCAATGTCTTGGAAACTCCAGTATTTTCTTGATCGTATGGATGAATATGTGTTTTTCCCTCATTCTCTTGCTATATTGAATGGTTTTTTGGCCTTCTAAGGCCCTCTTTGCTACTAGTGTTGTTTGTTTAGTATTTGAGTAAGTTTAGGTTGCTTTCCATTGATTTGGAGTGATTTCGAGACTTATTGCAAGCATATGGAGTTTTATGAGTGGCAAGGAGCTAGAGTGGAGCGACACTAGAGAATTTGATACATGCTCACTTCTCGGCCATAATTATGTTTCGTTCATCAAATTGGTGCGATTTTCAATGCATTGGAAACTAGACTCCGAGAGCTTCGATTTGATAGGTCACAGCTTGATTGACCGCCAGAGCTCGAGATATGCCCTAGAAAGACGGAAAATTCAGCCTGCCTTAGTTGGATCCGATGATCACATCTGTTCGACTGGTACGAGGCGCCGATCCTCATTTTAATGTCGTATTTTTAAATGGCTTTTAATGAAGGGCATGATTGTAATTAGTAAGCTTAGATTAATTTAGAATTTCTGATGTTTAGAGGATTCAATATCCTAATTCTATCATTATCTTTATTCTATATAACTTACTGGAGAAAAACTCAATTACGTATTGTGAAAGCAGAACCCTAGTTTATCATTCATCATTCAATATCAATTAAGTTCAATCATTCATACAATTCCAATTGCTTCTTTGGTAATATTTCATCTCTTACATTTTCTATTATTGCTTTAAGATGATTATGCTTTTGATTATGATTTTCCCATTGAATTAATCATGTTTAATTTCAATATGAGTGAGTAGTTCAATTTCTAGGAGATTGGGAGCTATAGCAATATGATTTATTTATAATTGGTTTGGATTCGATTCATCTTTTGGCTTTAATCAATTTCCTATTAGATTGTTTCAGTTAATCAATTTCGTAGGGCCGACTTAATTGCTAATCCTAAGTTAGTCACATAGTTTAGATCTAGCGATTGAGACTTAGAACAAGATCAACATCAATAGGTGAACGAGACTATCCTAGGTCGAGAGATACGGTTAGGAGTAGTTCTGTGGTTTAATTGATTCGAGAGAACTTTGACTCTGTTTGGATGATGCCTTGTTATGAGTTGTTGATGCAATTAAACTGTTAATTATTGCTATAGTGAACCATAGCTCTAGATTCGTTAATCATATAGTTTTATTCATCATCGTTCATTGTTTACATTAGTCTTAATTCAATACAATCACAAACCAAGATTTCTTTTTTTAGTTTAGATCCTTTAATTCAGTTAATCAGTAGTAGTTGCTTCTTCGTGGATACGATCCCGTTACCACTAGTTGCAGGTTAGTTTTAATAGGTATCTTTGATAGGCACGCGACAAGCCTGTCAAATTTTGGCTTCGTTGCTGGGGAAGCGGTTTTAATTATTGATTAATTGTTTGAGTCTGAACTATTTTTTTTGTTTTRTCTTGAAGAACAATTCGTTGTTCTTCGGGACAGTACTTACGATCGCTGCAGTTTTCTCTAGTTTCTGCACAGGTCTTCCCGACTTGGGGATTTGATTCCATACGATCCCGAGGTGGAGCGAACTTACCATAGACGGAAGAACTCCGCAAGGCGGTTGGATTTCTCTTATTCTTCCATCTCTCGTCAGTTTTCAAATCCCTTATACAAAACTGATTTAGCGGAGGAGGAGTCACATTCTGTGCGCAACAAAGTAGTCCATTCTGATTCTGAACCTGAAGAGATGGCAGCACAGCCAGAACGCTCTCTTATGGACTACTCTCAGCCTAGTCGGAACGAAATTCCGATGGGTCTAGGCATGCCTACTCTAGCGGCAGCCAACTTTGAGCTTAAACCTACGCTGTTGAATATGATCGAGCGCAATCAGTTTGGAGGGAACGYGACTGAGGATCCTAACTTGCATATCTTTAATTTCCTCCAATATTGTGGTACTGTTAAGCATGCTGGTGTTGAGCCAGATCAACTTCGTGTCATGCTATTCCCTTTTTTCACTACGGGACAGGGCGCGATTGTGGTTGAACAGTCTTGATCCTAATACTTACAACACATGGGATTCAATTTCTCTTGCTTTCTACAAGAAGTATTATCCTCCTGAGAAGACTGCACAAATGCGTAGTAAAATCACTAACTTCACGCAAGATGTCGATGAAACTTTATATGAGGCATGGGMGCGGTACAAGGAATTACATCGAATGTGTCCTCATCATGGATTAGAGAAGTGGCTCTTAGTCCAGACTTTCTATAATGGTTTGAATAGTGAATCTCATATTATTCTCGATTCAGCAGCAAATGGGAGGCTCATGAATCAAACAATTAATGCTGGATGGAAGCTGATTGAGGAGATGGCCAATAATAATGCTCAATATGGCAATCCTCGAGGTGTGACGAAGAAGACGGACAAGCATGAGGTCGATCAGATCACTCTATTGGCAGCTTAGATATCAGCCATCAATCAGAAGTAGGATGGCATCAATATGAATCGATCAGCCTCAGTTGCAGCTGTTTCAAGGCCAAGTTAGATGTAGGACATCTAATTGGTGGGTGTCAATCTCCTATGGATTAAGTATGCGTGTTTCAAAATCATCCCAACAATCCATACTCCAACACATACAATGAAGGCATAAGAAATCATCCATATCTGTCCTACAGGAGTAACAATGTGTTGAATCCTCAACCAGTTTTGCAACCGCAGCAACAACAGTAGTATCAACCTCGATATCAGCCCCCTCATCAGAAGCCGCAATACAATCAGTAGTACAACCAGCAGCAGTAGCCAGAGCAGGCCCCAGTAACTGATTCGGCCATAGCTGAGTTGAATAACATGATGATTCAGATGCAGAAGGATCAGCAAGCTTCTATGATGCAGTTTCAAACACAAGTCCAAAGAGATATTCAATCCTTAGTCACTCATAATAAGCAATTGGATACTCAAGTGGCGCAATTGTTGCATCTAATGCACAGAGGCATAGGTGCCTTTCCTTCGCAACCACAGCAGCCGAAGATAGTGTTTATTGCGTCATCGTCGCAGCGACATATAGGTTACATTAGCCCACTAATGCATGAGGAAGATGCTTGAAGAGAAGTTGAAAGAGGAAGAGGTATGGAAAGCACCTATATTGTGGTGCCCCCCATTAGGCTTACCTTTCTGTGAAGGACGTGGGCCGCGCACGGCTCGCGGTAGCTAGCGAGATGCGCAGCGCAGAGCCCCTAGGACATTCAGATTGTCTACGTCTCCGAAGCAGGATTATGACGAACATCTCGCGATCGGCGTCCAGCTTTTGGAGAGCGTTTAAACATTAGGCCAGTGGTTCAGATCGCCACATCATGGCTCAGACGAAGCAGTCAGGATCTGATGCTAAATGTGACGAGATTGAATACGGGATCGAGAAAGAGTAAGCTGCAATGTTCTGGCGTAGGGCTTGAGCCAAGGCGCGAGAGAAGCCCACTCCCGATTCCCAAGCTCCGAAAACCATGCGAGATAAACCAAGCCTACTTTGCCCGCCCAACGACAAAACCTTCATAATTCGAGAGGCCGGCCTTCTGGAACCATTACTAAGCCTCTCCACCTTATAGAGTGAATCCATCCAAGAAATCTCAGATTCAGGAAAAAGTCTCATCTTCCAATTACAAATCCTTCCAAGTCGTTATGTTCCCCAAATTATGCTATCCACAGTATGTCCACAGCTTACGTTGGAAGGCGAAAATGAGAGGGAACCACAGAACTCTAAATGGATGTTCGATGGTTTGGAGATCTCAAGACAACCGAAGCAGTGCAAACCTATCAACCCAAACATCAAAGCCGTCGCTGTTATGTTAGTCATTTGGTCTCGACACGGCGTTTCATAATCCAAACCCTGCCCGGTACTGTAATTTAGCGATGAAGACCTCACAAGATGTTCGACCAAACACTCATAATCTATCTAGAGCCCTTTACCTCCACAGTGCCCTTCACACGCCAATAACATCGTGGGTGTGTCGAGAGAGAGCGACGGAACTTCGATCATTGGGTAGCGATAATACCCGACTCTGTCTTGACTCACTTTGCCACGCATTACCTGTAAGCGCGGAGACGGCCTATACTCGGTCTCATAGTTGACAATGGTCCCATTTCACTCATGAGCGGTATTGCGACAACAGCCATCCACGAACCTGGAAAGGCTCAACCATATATATAGCCTTACCATTTTTAGCACCCCACTTAGCTTCACCACTGCCTGCTGCACTAACTCCAATCTAAAGTAATTCAACTTTTGGACCCGACAAAGCTGCTGCTTGAAGATCCAAGTCTCCCATACATTTGACCTCAGATGACACAAGAGACCTGAACCCACAACTCCTAAATCATGATACAGTGATTCCCACAGTTTCAACTGAAAAATACAACCTGATCAATTTACCACCAGGGCTGCAACAAGTTAATGACAAGGTTCGGTGCCTACAATCCAACCCCCCAAGGTGTCCATGAGCATATAGTCCTGGTTTCAAACTTAAAAGAGTGATTTCACATAGAGCTCTACGGTACTTTCACGCCCCAATCAATATATCACCAAAATCCGAACAACGCATCACAATAGCTGAAGTCTATTATGAAAATTTCAAAATACATCCACATACTATACAAGAACCAGCGAATCCAATTAACACCATAGAAAATCTGTCAAAACCAAGAACACGAACCATCGTATAGTTCGAATCAAAAAACACGAGCGGGAAATGAATCTTCACGCCTTGATACATACCACATAAACAAGGACAAACCAAATCAAATGTTAGTTTCATAATTAAAAAAAATAAAATCACGCAGACGAATTGACATTCTGCCTTGAATCGCTATACAAGGATATGAAATCGTTAGTAATGACAAGTGATAATAATAATGATAATGATTAAAAGAGGAACGAAACAATGAAAACACAATTAACTACTGCACGTACAAATATTCATTACAAAACCGGTTGAGAACAGATTAACTTAGTGAGTTTCTACCCATTCTAAGTATTAGAAATTAAAACTCGCCAAATAGTAATCCTTAATTAGATTGAGGAAAATGAGAAATAGGTTGTCGATTTAGTAGGCGAATAATTCTCAGAAAGATAACAACCACAGTGTGTTATAGATCGAGGTAATCTCATGCAACCTGTTACGAACCTAGTTGAATCGAAAGCATCTCAGAAACTCATAAGAACACCGTATTATTTAGGTTCGTGTGTGGCAGTAGTATGAGAGCATGAAGATATGAATACCAGGTTAAGAACGGGGAAAGATAGATAGACGTGTGTAGAGACATGTTAGCAAAAGCAGGCACGTATTTATAGGCACGAGAGGCACTGAGGGAGGGGAAAAAAAACCCCTGCGTATATCGCAGCCCGTCCTACTACGGATTACTACGCATCATATACTCATCTATTGCAAGCTCTGCGTATATCTATTTTTCTCCTAAAACGAACAGGATCATGAGGAAATATTTGATTCCTCCGCAATCTACATCTTTTGTATATTCTGTGATTAGCTGCTTGATTCGACAGATCCTAGAACAAACCCTTGGCTCTCGCAAACAAGCAGGTTCTAGAGTTTTAGAAGGACCACGATATTTTGAGTATTTATTTGTGTATTATTAGTATTTTTTTGATATTTCTGCGATAAAAACTTATAAAATCATAGAATATATATAGAAAATCAGAAAAATATAATCTAAAAATACAGGTGAGTCAGAAAAATGTTGAAGAGTGTGATGAAAAGTGGAAATTAATGGAGATCACAATAATATTATTTAAAAAATCTAAAATAGAAAAATATAAGAAAATATTTTTGCCCCTTTTATTTGTCCTTTGCTCAATAGTTCCGAGTATGACTTACGTATTTTCAATTTTGTGGTTCAAAGCATCTTTTCTAATCTAATACAATCAACCCGAGGACATGGCATGGGATAATGTTTCAATAACAACTAAATTCCACTTCTATTTGTTGAACATTTTATAACAAGATAAGTTCATACACTCTTTGCCCATCAGGCAGTCTGCAAAGTGAAGGAAGTAAGATCAAAAGTACTCCACAATAATAAGTCTCTAGAATGTGGAGAAAAGAACCCAAGCTTTCAAAGGGTAAACTGTGTCCCTCACCCTAGACGTTTCATTTAAATCACAAAGTCTATCCATTCAACATGCTAAAATTACCAAAGACTATCCTAAACTGAGGTAAGGGGAATGACAATCACGGTAGGAGACATCTCCTGTTTTTCTGAAGAACAAGTGCGTTATTTACAAAATAAGATCTCCCACCTATAGATACGAAGCGTTATCCCTGGGAATTTATATGTATTCAGTGTAAAGACATTCTCTCGAACGTTGGCGATATCGACTCTAAAGGCATAATTATTGGATCCTTTTATGTGCGTCAACATCTGATATGATGGTTGATTTTTTCTTAGTGTTAAGTTGCCTTTTGAACGGTTTGGTCGGGCTTGTTAAAAGAGTTGAAGGGGGAAGTTTAGTGCTACTCTAGTTTAAGACCCTTCAAAACGGACTGAAGGGTCTCAAAGCACCTTTGGGGTGAGTTTTAGAGGATGGTTTTATCACTTTGGCCACTAATCAACATTTTCAAGGCTGCGAGTGGTCGCCGATTTTATATTCTCTGTCGACTTTTTGTCTTAATATGGCAAGAAGATGTTCACATTCTATCATCTTAGGCCGACCTTTCCTTCATACGGCGGGGTGTCATAAATGTAAGGAAAACACAACATAATGGGGGAACACGAAATGTTATGATATAATAGTGTTATTTACTAAATATGTGATGGACATAATACACTATTTAAATGCAAAACTTGAATGTCTACTAGAGCCCCATGCTAGAGGAGTCATGTTGTAGTGTTGGTGTTTTGGATCTTCTTGTGCAGGATAAAGACCCTCGATCTCTTTCTAGAGATCTTCTGGAGGGCATTTTGTCTGTTGAGTCTTTTGCAAGTGAAGGTGAACTTGGAAAGAAGACTACTCCTTGTGAGTTTCGTATGGTGAACAAGGAGATGCTTGACAATTCACGACTTAAACTCTTTCCTACGAGGTTAAAGTCGTCTGTTGTTGAGCTTGGTTATGCGGAGGAAATGAATGCAAAGCATGAAAGGTTTAAGGTCCGCAAGCCACATTTCATTGTGCGCGATAGAAATGATATAGTTGGCCTTATGGAGAATCTATATCTTCAAGAGCCATTTCCCGTTAGTTGAGTATAATCGAGGTAATGCATCAGGCTCGTGACATTAAACAAGCGCTTTGCGGGAGGCAACCCGTAGTTTATTGCTTTTTAGAGTAGCTAGTAGCTTAATAGTAATGTAGAGTAGAGGTTTTGGGTGAGTGAGTGAGAGGGATTGATGTTTATTGCTCAATGTGCAGGGAAGCTAAGTACAAAAGTCGAGCAAAATGGGATCGCAGCAGGGTCAATCCGATCGGATTGACCCTGTTCCGATCGGATCAGTGGGTCGGATACCCCTATCCGATCGGATGTGTGAGTACGTGAAATTTGGAAATTTGAGGAAGCAGGTTGATCCGATCGGATCGGGTCATCGGATCACTTCATCCGACTGGATGCGAGGTCAGAGGAAAAAAATTGAAAAAAATCGAAAACGATCGGATCACATGATCCGATCGGATGCGAGACTTAAATTTTTTTGGACGAACATTGATTCGATCGGGCCCAACATGATCCGATCGGATTGACCCGTCGGATTGGGTGATCCGATCGGATGCGAGCCTAGTGGAAAAATTTTAATCAAAAGCTCGAAAACCATCGGATGGGCCTATCCGATCGGATGCGCGAAAGCAAAGAACTGGGTCGAACCCCGATCCGATCGGATCGACCCTGATCCGATCGGATCACCTCTGCGATCTGCTCAGTTTGCTCGATTTTTATTGGTTGGCATGAATTCTTATCCACTAAATCCCCTCACCCGACCCTTTTCTATCCTATACCCCTCTTTTTCTTTCCTTTCTCCTCTCATTCATCATCATCTTTCTCTCAAAATAAACCTCCATCCTCCATAACTTCAAAGCTCCATATCTCCACCAAATCACACAAAACTTCAACCATTCTCTTTCTTTTTCCATCCTCTATCTTYTCTACCATCTCAATCTCTCTTTTTCTCTAAAAATCTCAAACCCTAACTGTAATCCCCCGTAATTTTCAAATATTTATAAATATATTTTCCTAGAAATATATTACGATGTATTTCATAAAAACGATCAAATATTTTATGGATATATTTTATTATAAATATATTAAGATTTATCTCGTGAAAACGATATATTTTATNGGTTTTCTTTTGTTTCTAAGCAGGTGTCGTAACTTGGTATGTCCAGTTTTTAGGGGAGATGTTGTCCGTTTGTTTTCTCGTTTTCGTATGTTGTATGTACTCAGCTTTGCTGATAGTGTGTTTTTGTGTTTTATGTGTTGTCCACATTTTCTTCTTTTTGGTGGACCTGTGATGATCCTTATTTCACTTGGAAATTCTGGGGAGTAGATTTTTCATAGGATTTATAATAAGGTGACTAGCTTTGGATGAATGGGTTGAGTGGAGAGCCGCCCGTGCTTTTATTTGTTTGTTTCTGATCATAGCCCTTTCTCGAAACGATTTTGGCATTTCAAGTTCTTAAAAGGGATTTTACCGTTATTTGCGAATCGGGGCCTTAATGGTTCCAACTTGTCAAATGAATTTTTACATTTCAGATTTTTAACACCTTTGGTTTGAACTATTTTCTATCTTTGATTTCCGCTGCAACATATTATTTTAGCCTAAACGTTTTAACACGTGGCAGTGACATGCCAATAGTTCTCCGTATTTTCGGCTTAAAATTTCACAGGTAGAGTGGAGAATTATTGGGGTGTTACAGTCTCGTCGCCTTTGGCCTTTTTAATTTGCCTTTTGATTAGATGGGTCGGGATTTTACCGTCGGCTGCCAATTCTTCTAACTTCTTCCTCAAAACATGACAACTGTTGGCATAGTGTCCAATGTCTTGGTGAAACTTGCAGTATTTGTTCTTGTCGTTGATGTATTGTATTGATATATGGTTTTTCCCTCATTCTCTTGCTATATTGAATGGTTTTTGGCCTTCTTAAGGCCCTCTTTGCTACTAGTGTTGTTTGTTTAGTRTTTGAGTAAGTTTTAGGTTGCTTCCATTGATTTGGAGTGATTTCGGGACTTATTTGCAAGCACTATGGAGTTTTAGTTGAAGTGGCAAGGAGCTAGGAGTGGAGCGACACAGAGAATTTGATACATGCTCACTCTTTCGGCCATAAGTTATGTTTCGTTCATCAAATTGGTGCGATTTCAACTGCATTGGAAACTAGACTCCGAGAGCTTCGATTTGATAGGTCACATGCTTGATTTGGACCGCCAGAGCTCGAGATATGGCCTCTAGAAGACGGAAAATTCAGCCTGCCTTAGTTGGATCCGATCGGATCACATCTGTTCCGATCGGATCGAGGCCCGATTCCCATTTAAGTCGATTTTTAAATTGGCTTTTAATGAAGGGCATGATTGTAATTTAGTAAGCTTAGATTAATTTAGAAAATTTCTGATGTTTAAGAGGATTCAAATCCTAATTCTATCATTATCTTTTATTCTATCATCAAACTTACTGGAGAAAAACTCAATTACGTATTGTGAAAAGCAGGAACCCTAGTTTATCATTCATCATTCAAATTCAATAAAAGTTCAATCATTCATCAATTCCAATTGCTTCTTTGGTAATTATTTCATCCTCTAATAATCAAATCCCAATACTAAAACTTGTTTTAACAAGTTGGAACCATTCGACCCTTATTGCAAACCAAGGCAAATCCCTTTTCTTTAAACATAGCAAATCCGAAATATCAAAACATTGAAGTCTATATACGTATAAAAACTATCAAGTACATCGGTCCACTCAGACCATCCATCCAAGTCTTATTGCTTATTGCAAACCGTGAGAAAATCTGCTCCATAATTTCCAAATGAAATAAGATATCACAGTCCACCAAATGAAAGAAATGTGGACGACACACACAAACACAAAAGCACCAATCAGCAAAGCTGGTACATACAAATTACGAAATCAGAAACAAACGGACAACATCTCCCCTAAAAACTGGAATACGAGTTACACACCTGCTTAAAACAAAAGAAAAACCAACTGTGTGTTCATGAACCACTCAACAATCATAACGCATACACAGATCCCAAATACACAAGTATCACTACTTATACATCATAGACTGCTCATAATACAATCCAAAAAATCACAGCTTCCTTAACTAGATTGTACCTGCAGATAATTTAACACGACTTCCAAATTATAGACTTAATATATTTACTATATTAGATATATTTGAGCCAATAGACAAGGTTGTCCAAATCCCAGACACACGAGGCACATTTCAATCCCAGACCACTAGATGCACAGGTTCAATCCCAGACACACTAGAGCTCACAGTTCAATCCAGCAACACAAGTCACAGTTCAATCTCCCATCCTCCCCTCGAAAGACATCATTTCAATAAACAGCAATGGCGTGACGCGCGACTCCGTCACCATGTTAGATGAGATCTCACACTAACCCTATTTTGGATAAACATCGTTTTAAAATCAATGTAAAGAGAGACGCTCTGATCAGTACGGCCCTAGAGGAAGCGAACAAATCGCACCCCACACCCTGTATGTCATACTCTAGCGTGCACAAATCCCAGAGTTTTTGCTCATTATAATTTATTAACCGTTAATTATGACACATCCACATGAACTCAACAACATGAACCACAATTCATCATGGATATCTTAACTCCTACCATTCCTGTTTTAATAATAAACTTTGGAACAGCCACTAACCTCGCTCATTTAACTGTGAATACATCCCTTTACCCAATTCATACACATTCAGACTGAGTAATAAAAATCTCATGAAAGCAGGATCCCTTACTCACTTAATTCAAACCATTAATATATGTATAAACCATTAATTAAAGACAAAGATTAATCAAACAAACTTCCCAAACCCATCCTAGGAACATCCACATTCAAATACTTGACTATGACTTGTAATACATTACTCGGTCTACCAAACAATTCATGATATTCCCATCGCTTCTAAGTTTCATAAACAACCCACAAACATAAAGATCAAATTACGCAAGTGGTTACATACACTTGAAAAAGAAAACAACCTGCAATTTATTTTCACGTCAATAATCACTCAAGGAGAACTTCCTCCTACAGACCAAATAGAAATCATCACAATTATCCTAAACACAAATCATACGGCAATATATGTTTCTTTTGAAAACTCACCCGACAAACTTTTTAAAATCAACCTTGAACTGTTTTAAAGATTAATTTCATAGCTTATTTACAATAAACCATCCGTTAATTTCTTTAAAAAAATCTTAAATAGCCATACTTTTAAAATAGTAAAATCAATTTGAATATGTTAAAAACTCTGAAGAATCATCATAATAACTTATATTGTCGCCATAATATTTTTGAATCAATTTTTAAGAATAAACATATCTCGCGCGATCGAAAACCGTCATTCTGATTTAAAAATTTATTAAAATACTAAACACACACGAAAATTATGAAAATTTCCACACAAGGTTTATTACTGTATATAGAACATTCCATCAAAAAATTTTCGTAATTGTAGATTAATATTAAAACAAATAAAAACGAATACCGAAACAGCAACCTGCGAAAAACATCAAGTCGAAACAGAATTTAATTCAAAAACAAATCCAGCTTCGAAAATTCTGGAAAACGTTTACTAAAAGTCTTTAATTGTATTAAATATTCATACAAATTTCGTAAATATTGTACACACAAAATCAGAAAAATCAAAAACCGAGCCTGAAATCAGAAAACTTTTCATCCAAAAGAATTTTTTTTAAATAGTAAACATGCTTGAAAAAATTCTGAAATTACACATGAGTGACGCAAATGTATGTACCCTCACCAAATTCAAATTAATTACCTTATAAAAAATATTAAAATCAAATACTAAAGCTGGACTATTGATAAAAAACGTGGAAAAACCCTAATAATTTTTGCAATTCGATAAATTCAAAATCCCAATAAACAACATCACCACAAAATCAAACTTTTAATTCTATAGTAATTCCTCAAAATTATTAATTAGACAAGACAAAATAATTTCAAGAATTAATTAAAGTTGAAACATAAAACAAATAAGGAAAGAGGAAGAACAACCGCAGTACGGGGCGGACGCGCACGGGCAGCAGCAAACAACCACCAGTGACACAAATCATACACAGTTTTCCTCTGTTTTTTTTTTGAAATTGACATATGCGCTGAAGAAAAAAAAAATAGAGAATAAACCTTTTTTTTTTATGTACTTAGTTTTTTAACTATATGCATAAATTCTTAATTAATTATTATTTGTTTGAAAAAAAGAAAAAAAGGATATATTCCTTCGTAGCTATAATTTAAACGAAATATTAGAATTCAAATTAAAATTATCGTTTTCACGAGTAAATCCTTAATTATATTATAATAAAAAATCCATAAATATTTGATCTTTTTATGAAACATCGTAATAATTTCTAGGAAATTTATAATATTTGAAATTACGGGGATTACTAGTTAGGTTTGAGATTTTAGAGAAAAGAAGATGAGATGTAAGAAGATAATGATGAAAAGAAGAGAATGGTTAATTTGTGTGTTTGTGAGATAGGACTTTGGAATTTGGAGGAGGTATTTGAAAAGAAATGATGATAGAGAGAAGGAAAGAGTGGGGTAAAAAAGAGAGTATAGGATAAAAAGGTCGGGTTGAGGATTTAGTGATAAGAATCATTGCCAACCAATATTAAAAATCGAGCAAACTGAGCAGATCTCAGACTATCCGATCGGATCAGGTCGACCATCGATCGGGGTGTCGGACCATCTTTGCTTTCGCGCTCATCGAATGCCCATCCGATGGTTTTTCATGCTTTTGGATTAAAATTTTTCCACTAGCTTCGCATCCATCGATCACCCAATCCGACTGTCATCCGATCTGATCATGTTGGCCCATGAATCAATGCGTCCAAAAATTTAAGTCTCGCATCATCGGATCTGTTGATCACGTTTCGATTTTCAATTGTTTCCTCTGACCTCGCATCCAGTCGATGAAATGTATCCTATTGACCCCATTCCGATCGGACAAACCTGATCCTCACAAGTTCCAAATTTCACGTACTCAACATCCACTATAGTATCCGATCCCACTGATCCATCTAATCAAGTTCATTCCGATCGATTGACCCTTTCTTGCGTCCCATTTTCTTCGACTTGTACTTAGCTTCCCTTGCACATTGAAGCAATAAACATTCATCCTCTCACTACTCAACCCAACCTAGCTACTCTAACATTACTTATTAAATACAGCTACTCAAAGCATATAAACTACGGGTTGCCCCCAAAGCGTGGTTAATGTCACCCTACATTACCTCTATAAAACTAACGGAAAATGCTCTTGAAAATATAGATTCTCCATACAAACTATATCTATTTCTATCCGCCACAATGAAATGTGTTTCGGACCACCTTCATGCTCTTTGCATTCATTCCTCCGCATACCTAAGCCTCAACAACAGATCGACTTTAACTCGTAGGAAAGAGTTTAATCGTAATTGTCAAGCATTCTCCTTGTTCACCATACAAACTCACAAGAATATCTTCTTCCAGTCACCTTCACTTGAAAAAACTCAACTAGACCAAAATGCCTCCAGAATATCTCTAGAAAAAGATCGATGTCTTTTATCCTGCACAAGAAGATCCATACACACCAACACTACATACAGACTCTTCTAGCATGCTTCTAGTGCACTTAGTTTGATTTAAAGTACTTTCATCCCCATATTAAAAAATCTCCATTCCTTACTATTTTAGACACCCCGCCGTATGAAGGATTATTGTCGTGTTGCCTAAATGATAGGATGCTCTCTTCCATATTAATAACAACAAAGTCGACAATATAAAAATCCCCACTCTCCACAGGAACATCCTCTAAAATACCCAAAGGCTTTAGAGAACTTCATGCCGTTTAGAAGGTCATACTAGATGCACTTAAATCTCCATATTAACTCTTTTACACACCACAAAGCATTAACACTAACACTTTCACCTAATCACATAATGCTTTATCGATATGCACATCGAATGTCACATGAATACCAAAAATCTCCCAGATCCCCACTTTTGTGAGACTGTATTTAAAATACGCTACATTGTTCAGAAAAACCAGAAGTCTCCACCATTTCATTTCCTGCTTCCATTTAATTGTCTTTCGGAATTTTAGCATTTTGAAGGAATGGACTAATAACTCAGTTTATTAACATTACCTGAAGTTCTTTCTCCACATTAGAGACTTATGAGCTGTATATCTTATTTCTCTTTCAACTCTATGAAAGTGTTAACACCTAAAAAGTCTCCCCAAAGAGTAATTAGTATGAAACAACCGCTCTCGCAGTGTTATGACTAAGAAAGATCTTGAACTCACAAGTTGAATAGTAAGTCATCTCGAACTATTGACAAGACAATAAAGGGGCAAAATATTTCTTATATTATTTCCTATTTGTAGATTTTTTAAAATTAATTTGATCTCCATTAATTCCACTTTTCATCACACTCTTCACATTTTTCTACTCACTCTGTATTTTAGATTATTTTCTGTTTTCTATATATTCTATGATTTTATAAGTTTTTATACGCAAAAATCAAAAAGATACTAATAATACACCAAAATAATACCCCCATAAAATACGTTGAACCTTCTAGAACACTCTAAACTCCTTCTTGAGAGCTAAGTGTTCTAGTCGTCGAATCAAAAGCAAATCTACGAAATAATTAACGGAAAATCAAAATATGTTCGTTTTTGAAAAATTATACGCAATCTTGCTTATATACGCAGAGGCCTGCGATACATATACGTTAGGCCGCGTATATACGCAGTTTCCCTCCGGCTCTGTGCCCTTAAACGTTGCCTGCCTTTCTCATTTACAACACGTCTTTCTCTTTCCTCCGTCGCTACTTGCGCTATTCATTCTTTCATGCTCTCATAACACGCTCATCACACACTCTAAACATACTTTCTCTGATTTCTAAGCATCATTTGTGCACTTCATACAAGCAGGATAACAAGGTTTACTTTCTGATTTACCGCACTAAACACACTCTTTTCTCATTGCCTCAATCTAATTATTATATAACTATTGCGATTTTAATCTAATTAACGAAAGTGTCAGAAAACCCACTATTTAATTGTCCATTAAATATTAATAGTTTAATGTTTCATTGTTTCGTTCTCTTTTATATCTTATCTATTTTATTTCACTTCAATCTAACGATTTCATTATCCTTGGTTAACATTCAATTCAGTATCTATCTGACTCAGATTTTTTCCTTATATACTAACATTTGATTGTTCCTTTTAGCATCAGGCGAAAAGATTCTATTCGCTCTTGTTTTTATTACGAACAACATTTTTTTTGCAGATTCAGGATCTGTTTGATTATGATTGAATTTCTTAATCTTCGCGATTTCAGGTCTTATCATTTATATATGTGCACAATGAATACCGGAATTATTGTGAATCACTTAAACCAGACTAACTATGACAACCTGTTAGCACCATCGCAACGTAGCTAGTAAAGTCTGAAGTTCCTAATTTCTATTAGATCTCTTTACTATGAGACAGAGCGTGACACATCGAGCGTTGACGCTGCCATCCTGGTGATCTGAGAGACGAGAGGAGCCAATACCATTATGAACTCTCGCTACTCTGCAATAGACAGTAGATGATCCGCTACAGGGGCGAATTGTTCGTACTACTATCGTACCCATTCCCCAACCCATGGTTACTGGATGACGTGGCCTAATTGGCTACAACGTCGGGTCTTGTAACCTTGTTAAGCTACGTCGGTGTGACTCCCGTTACTCGACAACCACTTACCCCAACTCACTCACGTCGGTTTTCCGTGGCCGAAGTCCCACGCAATAACACCTCATATGTAGTACCAGCCGCTCGCGCCCCTATACCTATGATAGCCGGACCACGTACCTACAGAAATGATACCTATGGGGCCCCACCAGAGGTCTTTCCATTTACCTCTCTCTCCCTTCTCAACTTCCTCTTCAGCATCTTCCTCATCATTAGTGGCTATACAATGTCGCCCTGCGAACGATGAGCGCATTAGAAAACACTATCCGTTCCGCTGCTTGGGTCAAAGAAATGACCGACTACTGCCTCTGTGATTAGACAAATCCAAGCGCCCTTGAGTACCAATGCTTATATAGTGTACTAATGATTGAAATATCTCTTGGACTTTTTAAACTGCATCATAGAACTTGCTATCCATTTCTGCATGCTAATCGATTCATTTATTTTCACTCACGTATGTCCGAATCATTCTCCTCTTTGGCATACTGCTGCTGGTTTGTACTCACTGATTGTTATTGCGGCTTTCTATAGGCTTCAGTATCGAGTTGAGAATCTGTTGTTCTCGTTGCATAAGATGGAGTGATTAACACATTTGTAGCGCCTGTAGACAATTATGGATGATTCTTATCTTCAGTGTATTTGGATATGGATTCTTGGTATGATTTGAAACACGCATACTTAGATCCATAAAGACACCATCCTATATATAGTAGTTGTCCTACATCTAACTTGGCCGAAACAGCGTGCAAAACTTGAGGGCTATCTTGATTCTTATTGATCCGGTGATGCCTATCTTCTATATTGCTGATATCAAAGTGCCCAATAATTGATCTGATCTGACCTTTATGCTGTCCGTCTTTTTTCCCGTTTTCGGTCACACCGCGATTCCTTACTGAGATATTATTGCCATCTCCTCAATCACTCCACCGACATT
Source organism: Bassia scoparia (assembly GCA_008642245.1). Classification (NCBI taxonomy): domain Eukaryota; kingdom Viridiplantae; phylum Streptophyta; class Magnoliopsida; order Caryophyllales; family Amaranthaceae; genus Bassia; species Bassia scoparia. Next base: position 26,828 of record SNQN01002271.1, on the reverse strand, counting down.
CATATTGTTTGATCATGAGCCTTTCCATGTTTGCGTTGGCTGATATCTAATAATAAGTAGAGAGTTTCACTATGCAATACCATTATTAAATCTGGACTAATAGCCTACTTTCTCCTAATCCTATGATGATGATCACATCATTTGACTCCTTGTACCGCCATGCCTCATATGAAGTTTATCAACATCTCTTGAATTAGTATTTGGACTCAGTTGGCAGTTCTCTCGGTGATTAATACTTCTTGTATAAAGCCAAAGAAATTGAATCCCAGTGTGTTATGTTATGAATTCAAGACTGTTCAACCACAATCGGCCTCCTGTGCCGTTATGTGAAAAAAGGGAATGCATTACCACGTAAGTGATCGCTCAACACCAGCTATGGTGCTTGAACATTACCACATATGGATAAATAAAGACTATGTCAATCGTAGTATCCTTCAGTCGCGATCCCTCCTGATGATTCGTCGTCATCATATCAACATCATAGGTAAGCTCAAAGTGCTGCGCGGAAGATAGGCAGGTCCTAACCGTCCGGGAATTTCGTTGCCGATCTATGCTAAGTATTCATAAGATAGCTTTCGCTGTGCTCATCTCTTCAGTGCATAATCAAGATGTACTACTTTGTTGCCACAGAAGTACTCCTCGCTCCGTTAAGATCATTGTAAAGTAATTGATATA
>SNQN01002271.1:0-26128 GCA_008642245.1 Bassia scoparia | reverse complement strand
TATTGGGATTTTAATACCTTGGTTTGAAATATTTGCGCTAACTTGATTTCCGCTGCAAGTTGTGATTTTAGCCTAAACGTTTTAACACGTGGCGGTGACATGCCAATGATTCTCCGTATTTTAGTTTAATTATTTCACAGGTAAAGGTGGAGAATTATTGGGGTGTTACACTAACCTTCACTACCATTATCCATGGCACCAAGGAAGCAAAGGAGAAGGGAGCCCTCACCTCCATCTGAAAGTGACGAAGAAATGCAAGAGCTACCACCCCACCTAAGGCACAACAACGATACTACGTCGGATCGTGATTTCCCGAACATCCGGTTTTGGGATGGCTTACAAAAGGTAAAATTCCTTAATCTCAAACGACGTGGCTTTCGTTCTACGCGATTTATTGACCATGATTACATGAGAACTTTGGGTATTGAATCTGAATTGTGTAAGTTGTTTACTAAAGTGGGGATGGGTGAAATTTATGGGTTTCATTGTTTTTCATATCCTGTTATTGCTCTTGAATTCTTGAGTTCTCTGATTGTTATTCAAGCTCACAAAGATGAATTAGTCCGGAAAATACAATATCGCTTGTTTAACAGGGAGTATTCAATGTCTTTGGGTGCGGTAAATAGGATTCTTGGACTCAAACATTTTCATGATATCGAGTCTTCTGTGCCTGCTGTCCCTAATTATACTTGGGTAGCGCTAACTGGGTTGCCAAGTACTAACCGCCAAAAATTACATGCTGGTGATATCAATGAACCGGTGGTTAGGATTTGGCAACGTTTCACTGTAGGTACAATTCTTGGCCGATATGAGGCCAATAACATGAGGTACGAGGAACTCAATATCCTCGGGGGTTACCTCTGTTCTAACCTTGCCACTTATAAGGTCAATGTAGGGCATCATTGTGTCCTTCACATGTTCAAGGTTGCTAATTCTTCTGTCCCTAAAGCACATGCGGAAATTGTATTTGGGGGGTTAGCAACCTTGTTTGCTCGGGATATTCCCGAATTTGATGAGTCTCGATTTGTTGATTTTCGTTGTGCAGATTCATCGTACCTCGACTCGTACTACCTAATGCATAGTCTTCATTGGGTAGTGCGAGACGGGGGAGGGCTAAAATGGGTCCTAGCCAAGGACTCCAGGGGGACTCCCACTTCTCTTGCTACTATTCCGAGTCCCCATACTACCATTGCTCCTAATGCTCCAAGGTACCGGTTGCTTCCTAATGGGAAGCAATCGGACCCTGAGCCGGAGCAACCTCTACCCCAACCCCAGCCCCTGCGTGCCCCAGATTATAATGCTTTGATGGAGGGTATTAACAACATTGCTCTTTCTCAGACTCAGTTGAGTCAAAGGTTTGACGCGTTTGACACGCGTTTCAAGACTTTCGAGTCTGACTCACGCCTTGCTATGTATCCAATGTATGATTATTATGYTAGGCAAGGCAATGTTAACCCTGCAGGTCCTCACCCCTCTTGGTACCCTTACCTTGCGGGAGGATTTGGTGAGCCGAGTGGYAGTGGAGGCGGCTTTGGGAGTGGATATCAAGGCGGTGGTTCGGGCCATGGCTTGGATGATGAGGATGATATGGATTGAGGTGCTTGYTTCACTCTYTCCCTTAGCATTGCGGACATTGCTAGATTTGGCTTGGGGGGGAAGAACAAGCACCATATGTGGATGGTGGTGGTTTGAGGTATGATTTATTGCTTTTTAGTGTAGATTTTATCGCTTTCTAGTATAGATTTAATTGGTTTTTAGGATAGTTGAAAGGTTTGTACCACTCATTAGGAGTGGGAGTTTACTTGCAACCAAAAAAAATGTATTGCTTTCATAGTGTAATTTAGAAAAAAATTGGATTCTCTTGAAAAAACATGTCTCCCTATGCCCCATTGCGAAAAATGTTTTATGCTTGTGATGCTTGAACTCGACCTTAGTGAACTTGTGGTTGCTTTTCTGATTCCTTGACTGGATTTGATTGATATGACTTAGCCTSATGTATCTTTGGAACGAGGAAGAACTGAACTTGAGAGGATTTGAGCTTAAATGTATAATCATTCATATTTCTTTCTTGTGTGCTAGTTCCTGGTGCGTCATTATCTCTTAATCTTGGCTTGGTACTTGTATGTTTGGCTATTTGGTCGTGTGTTGAGCATGATAGGAGGCTTTCATTGTTAGGAGTCGTGCTTCAGTGTTTAGATACAATTATTATCCCTTGATCCCTGATTTTGAGCCTGATTCCTTTCATTTCATGATTATCTACATTACAACCCTATTTTGACTTTGTTCGAGTAACCCAAGTTTGGCTTDGGGGAGCATATTGGAGGGTGATGTGTGTTTTGTGGGTGTTTTTATTGGAGGCTCGTGATTGGTTGATAGTTGTGTGGTATTGTGTTTCGCATTGGTTCTTAGCTTGAGTATGTCAGTCTTCTATGTATAGTGCAAGGCAAAAGTTAAGTTGTATATTTATTTATTCTTTATAAAAAAAAAAGAAAAAATTGAAAAGAGAAGAAAAAAAAAGGAAAAAGAAAAAAAATCCAAAATAAGTTTTATTTTATAGTTTATTAGTCAAATAATGTCTTGCACTTGTGTTTTGTTGTAACAAAGAATGATGCGATGTGTTGCGTTCCGTGGATTGGACGGTTTTTTGGTTAATGAGTTGGGGTTTGCTTGGAGTTGTCTTAGCTTATCACTTGGCTATTGCGTTGATTGATGTATGCTCCCTTGAGTTAGATTTTACTCACATGTCCAAATTTATCATACCCTAACCTTAGCCCATTACAAGCTATTAAAGTCTCACTTGATAAACATGTGTCATTGTTGTCTTGTAGATTGAGTACTTGCTAAGTTGTTGAGTTTGCATGCTTTCGAGTCGACTTGTAGGTTGAGTGCTATTGATAACTTTCAACACATGAGTTGGTGAGATGAGGGTGCTTTAGTTTTTAGCAAAAATTTGATTCATGTGAATTTTATGCACATGTGGGGTGGTGAGCGAATGGGTTCATTTTTACCCACCACAGAAAGAGAGAAGTGTCAATAGTGAGTAGTCTTGATTCCTATTCACCTCTCTATACTTGATGGCTAGTTGTGTTTTTGACGATTCATGTTCTTGGATAGGCATTGAGCTACTTGGAATCTTTGGTTGTGGGATTGATCACGAGCATAGTTGCGATGTTGGTTTATGGGGTGAGACGTGTTTGGATTCAGAGTCTAGATGAGCTTACTTGAGGACAAGCAAGAGTTTGGCTTGGGGGAGTTTGATGTATTGTATTGATATATGGTTTTTCCCTCATTCTCTTGCTATATTGAACGGTTTTTGGCCTTCTTAAGGCCCTCTTTGCTACTAATGTTGTTTGTTTAGTGTTTGAGTAAGGTTTAGGTTGCTTCCATTGATTTGGAGTGATTTTGGGACTTATTTGCAAGCACTATGGAGTTTTAGTAGAAGTGGCAAGGAGYTAGGAGTGGAGCGACACARAGAATTTGATACATGCTCACTCTTTCGGCCATAAGTTATGTTTCGTTCATCGGATTGGTGCGATTTCAACTGCATTGGAAACTAGACTCCGAGAGCTTCCATTTGATAGGTCACATGCGTGATTTGGACCCGATTCCCATTTAAGTCGATTTTTAAATTGGCTTTTAATAAAGGGCATGATTGTAATTTAGCAAGCTTAGTTTAATTTAGAAAATTTCTAATGTTTAAGAGGATTCAAATCCTAATTCTATCATTATCTTTTATTCTATCATCAAACTTATTGGAGAAAAACTCAATTACGTATTGTGAAAAGCAGGAACCCTAGTTTATCATTCATCATTCAAATTCAATAAAAGTTCAATCATTCATCAATTTCAATTGCTGCTTTGGTAATTATTTCATCCTCTAATCTTTCTTATTATTGCTTTTAATCGATTTATGCTTTTGATTATGTTTTCCCCAATTGCAATTATCATGTTTAATTTCAATATGAGTGTGTAGTTCAATTTCTAGGGTGATTGGGGATCTATAGCAATATGATTGATTTATAATTGGTTTGATTCGATTCATGACTTGGCTTTTAATCAATTTCCTATTAGATTGTTATTCATGTTAATCAATTTCGTAGGGCCCGACTTAATTGCTTAATTTGATTAGTCACAAGTCTCTAGATCTAGCGATTAAGACTTAGAACAAGATCAACATCAATAGGTAGAACGAGACTATCCTAGGTCGAGAGATACGGTTAGAAGTAGTTCTATGGTTCAATTGATTCGAGAGAACTTTGACCCTGTTTTGATTATGCCTTGTTATGAGTTGTTGATGCCAATTTACTGTTAATTATTGCTATAGTGAACCAAAGCTCTAGATTTGTTAATCATATAGTTTTATTCATCATCGTTCATTGTTTACATTAGTCTTAATTCAATACAATCACAAACCAAGATTTCTTTTGTTAGTTTAGATCCTTTAATTCAGTTAATCAGTAGTAGTTGCTTCTTCGTGGATACGATCCTGTTACCACTAGCTGCAAGTTAGTATTAATAGGTATCTTTGATAGGCACGCGACAAGCCTATCAGTCGCGAAATTGGTTATCTGTTTTCATTGGAGGCGGATCCTCAATCTCCACCTTGTCTTTCATCTCCTTGTATATCTGAAAAAGATCCTTCGTAAATTCATACTTGGGACCATTGTCTTCCCACTTCCGTTTCTGATTTCTCGTCTTGTCAATGGACCATGTCACCTGCTTTCGTCGGTCTCCCCCCCCCCCTGCCCTGATTGGCCTTGTGGGAGCTACCGCCTGAGGGTTTGGGTGAGTGATTCTGGTGGTGCTTCACCTCTCGCCGATCACTACACGAAACTAAGAAGACTTCCTCAGCGCGAATGTGATCCTCAGCTTCTCGTAGGGCACTCTTTAGATCGGAGCACCCTTTCTTCACAATCTCAAACTTGAAATCAGAATCATCGTTCAAACCTCGAATGAAACTATCAAAAACCACATCTTGAGACAAACCTTATATTTGTAGAGCTTCGTGATTGAATCTCTTGACATAGCTGCGAAGCGATTCTCCATTTTGCTGCTTAATCTGGGCCAAATGAATACTGCACTTCTTCTCTTGGCRATTCGCCCTAAAATAGTGAGAGAATATCATAGACAATTCGGTGAAGTTGTTGATGGATCCGGAGGGAAGCCCATTGAACCATTTCTGAGCAATGCCCGAAAGCGTTGCAGGGAAGAAACGACACCACGTTGCATCGTCAGCTGGTGTAGTAAGCATCAGATGCTTATACATTGCTAGATGATAATCGAGATCGGTCGTCCCGTCATATGAGGCTATCGTGGGAAACTTGATCTTGGGCTTTGGGGCCAATGTAATTGAGGCGGAGAGAGGTGAATGTTGGGTGAGAGCTAAATTTCGAAGCCTTTCCAGGTCGGATGGCTGTTGCGCACCCATGCCATTACTATTGTCTCCGACTGGTAAATGGCCAAGGGACAGAGGGTTACCCCCAATGTCGAATCGCTGCTTCTCTCCACCCAGGTGAGCATTATAAAGATTTAAGAGATYGGGATCTCTGATACTTTGATGAGGACTCTCTCCTCTAAACACAGACAAGGTTGGATCTTCCATGACACGAGTCGATCCAGAGCCTAAATACAGCGGACGGTTGAGTTGGGTGGAAGCTTTTGCTCTCTTCTTAGCTTCCAACAACCATCGAACATCCATCTTAGAGTTGTTGGCTTTCTTTGCCTCAATAAGCTGTCGGACATCATGTGGTGGTAACTTGGGAACATGAGGACTGGAATGTGATTCTGCTAAATTGGAACGATGAGACTTTTCTTGAATCTGAGATTTCTTGGGATGGGGAGTTCACCTATAAGGCATGGACGAAGGCTTAGTAGATGGCTTGCCCAGAGGCCGAGCCCTCTCGATATTTGAAGGTTTGTTGGCGGGAGTAGGTTGTTTAATCGCCATGGTTTTCAGCTTAGGAATCGGAGGAGTGCTTGCCCCTTCGATTGCCAGCTTACTCTTTCTCCTTTCCAACTCTCCTTTAGCCATCAGAATCTCTGACTGCTTCGTCTGAGCCTGTTGCAGATCTTGAACCAACTGGCCTAATGTTTTAACGCTCTCCAAAAGCTGACGCCGAGTCGCGAGATGTTCGTCATACTCCTGCTTGGARACGTAGACAATTGAATCGTCCATAGGGGCTTCGTCATTGCCCTTATCCAGGTCTTCGTAATCGTCCACCTCATCGGTGAMGATCGGAGGATCCTGATGAGCCTCTGTATATGCTCCGAAGAGGTGAACTCAAGTGGCTTCAATACTATTCTCTTGATCAAACATGACTAGACGTCTCCCCACAAACGGCGCCAAATGTTGTTTCAAGAGTAACGTGAAGAATGAGCTGGATGATTCGAGGGGTGAATAGACACTCCCTAATCATGCCTGAATTGAAACGTCGAGAGGTTGAGGGACCGGAATGGCTCTCGACTGGCAAGTATGGGCTGATCGCTGGTCTGGAGCTGGCTCTGGACAAAGGGGCTCTCGACTGGTGCTGGCTCTCGACCTGAGGGGCCTTTCGCCTTCTAACGACTCGTCCAGGAGGTCTTCTCGACCCGGAGAGGATTCAACGGAGGAATGGCTTCGCCCAAACCTGAAACAAAGGAGATAATCTATCGATTATCCCCTTCTGATGCTTAAGTCAGCCAATGAAAAAGGAGGAAAGAAAGTAAATGAAGTGAGATAATAGAATCTCGCTTTTTGGTGAAAAGACTGTTGTGATTTGATTGATGTGAGGAGTAAATGATATGTGTTGGGAGAAGTACAATAATTGGGACATTTATATTGTTCCCAAGGGTTGCCTTCCCCAACCACATTGTGACACGTGGCCCTAGGCCATAGGTTTATGAACAGTGGGCTGGCCTTATTTTACCATATGAAGCCCATTATAAGGTAACTACGGTTTCCCAATTCTATGGTTATTCCCTTATTAATGACCACTTAATGGACCAATCATTATCAGGTGATTATGAGCCAAGTAATTTCCTTGGTACACACTTGGCACAATTTGAAGGGGCCCAAGTCATCCCTTTCAGTACTACACATGGCATATTTTAGGGGTGCCATGTCACCCTTTTGATGCCCTTGTGGCATCCAGCTAGGATGCCACATTATGGCGCAATTTCATTTGCCACCTTCGATTTCAACTTGAGTTTCATGTGTTCTTTTCCATAGAAAATAAAATTGAAAGATTGGAGGTAAATTGTAAATATTAATAATTTCACTATCGGTCAACTAAAATTTAAAGTAGAAGAAGAACAATTAGAGAAACGAAGAACGAAGGTGGTTTGGGAGAAATGAAGGGGTTTTGGGAGGGAAATGGGTAAAAAAAGCAAAAAAAGAAAAAAAATTAAAAAATAATTTAAAGTAGTCACGTGACCGACACATGGCAGGTCAACGCCGGAGATTGGTCAAGTGCGGTGGTCAACAAACACTTGGGCTGGTTTTAGACAAATAAGCTTACAAAAGGTGATTTGTGACAAAGACCACCTTATAAAATGTGGTTTCTGACAAAATTGTCTTAAACTTTATTGATTAAAGTTGAATATTAATTTTTTTGTGCTAAAAATTGAATATTAATTAGGAAAAATTGATGTTAACAGTCCCAACTATGTGTAATCTTCCATAAACAGTCCCAACTATTGATTATCTCATAACATTCCCACCTTTGAGTGAATTTTTACAAAAATGATCCAATTTTGACATGTTTTCTTAAATCAGTCCCAAATGGGACTGTTTTTAGAAGATCATCAATAGTTGAAATTGTTTTTAAAAAATTTCAATTAAAGTTGGGACTGTTATGGCTAGGGCTGAGCAGAGTGCGGTCTGGACCGCACCAAACCGCAAACCAAACCGCAATTTGACGGTTTGGTTTGGTTTGCGGTCTGAAAATTGCGGTTTGGTTTTTATTTTTCCCAAACCGCACTTTTGCGGTTTGGTTTGGTTTATGATAATTTTTTAAACCAAACCAAACGCAAAATTAGTGGTGTACTGGTTAAAAACGCAAAACCGCAAACCGTATTCTCTAAAATATGTATAATGTATGGTATGTCCTTTTTATTCATTTATATACTTTTCTATCTTTTTTCCCACTGTATTAAAGTTTAATAATACATTACATTTAATAATTTGTTTTTGTAGAGTTCTCAAGATGGATAGCTCCAAGTGTCATTGATATGCATAGAATAGCAAGGAAATGTGAACTATTGGTCGGTCATAAGATGCTCGTGCCTCGTTGCGGTCTTGCGGAAACGACATTTCTATTTGTTTTATGTATTATTTTGAAGTTTGTTAAATTAATTTATGTGTTTTGTAGTACGACTAATATTTGTGAGCGTATTTGATTTATTAAACAATGACTTGTAAAAATATAGTTATTAATAGACTCATTTATAATGGTTTATGTTTTTAATAAGAAAAGCGTTAAAACCGCAAACGACCGCAACAAACCGCAAATTGTGGTTCGTTTGGTCCGGTCTGGAAATAATTGCGGTTTGGTCCGGTCTGAGAAAATCCCAAAGCACCAAAATTGCGTTTGTGCGGTTTAGGTCCAGACCGCCAAACCGACCGTGCTCTGCCCTAGTATGGGATAATCAATATTGAGATTGTTTATGGAAGATCGCAATTAGTTGGGGATGTTAAAATCAATTTTCATATTTATTAATTAACCTATGAACGATATTATTTGATTAAAATCGATTATTTAATTAGTCTTTCAATTTTCAAAATTAAATTATACCCAACTTCTAATTGACAAAGCTCTCCAGCTTCTGCGTCTATATTTAGCTTGGTTTCCAGGTACCTGAAATTCTAAATTCTTGCCCTCCCCTAGTCCCTCTTTACATTGCTTCGTTTATTTACACTGTACAGCATTGCTTAAGTTTATAAATTTAATGATTATAATATGTTTTGTTTTCATTTTGATGGTAAGTGTTTTGATGATCAACTTCGCGTGCTTTACTCTGCAGTGGTTTCGTCTATTCATATCTATAAAAATGTAAATTTTAAATAACATTAGTTTTAGGTAGGATTATTTATTCAGTATTTATTAGATTATTATAATATGCCCTAAAAATTCAACCTAAGGTCAAAAGATGTAGCTTTAATAGAAATTCCTTTCAACATATAACTCGAAATATCGATCTTTATTCTATCATGTTAAGATAACATTGTTGCTTTTATAACGAAAATTACGCAGCTTGTATTATATTACATAGTAATTCATTGTGGATTTCTTAGTGTGGGTATCAATCTATAGTTGTAATAAGATTTTGTTAGAAGTTTGAAATTAGAGTTGTGTAAAATTAAGTACCTTGAGCTACTTTACTTGTAACAGAGTTATGAAATACACAACAACGATTCCAGCTAAGAATGGAAGCAAGTAGCAACAAATGAACTCGTCGATTCAGAATTCAATATGTTCTATTCAAATTTCAAATGAACGATTAGTGCCTTGAACTTGAATTGGTTCCAAATTTACTTTTTATCAATTAAAACTTCCAATATGCACACTAGTAGTAAATGATTTTTTCCAGGCCTTTGGTGATCTATATCATCTAACAATAGAAAAGAGCCTAGAGATTACTGTTCATAATGACAGTGTAGTGACGTTTTTGCCCTTTGTCTTTTTTCATAATTTTGAAGCTTATCTTCAACTCGTGGTGTGGCTAATCTTCTTCCTTTCTCTTTTCACCATGCTTTCATCCCCATTCTTTCCTTCTTTCACCTCTATTTTTTCGCTCGTTTCTTCGCCACGATCGTTCCCAAGAGATTTTAGCCCCTGCATTTGCTATTTTTCCTGTGTTAATGATCGTCATTATCAGTTTATCACTCTCTCTCTCCTCCTTATCACTTCCTTCTTCACTCTCTCATGTCCTCCTTCAATCGTTGAGCTGCAATTGTTTTCATTCAAAGATTTGCAAACCAGGGGCGTGATTAGTGGATTTTCAATGCTTCACGCTTCTCCTTCTCAGCTTCTATTCTTCAACATTCTTCGTCGCCGGCCACATGCTACCTATGGAACTGAAAAAGATTTAGGAGGTTAGATCTTCTTGCGTTGTTGCTTCTTGGATCTCGAACTCACGGTTTGTTTTCTCGATTTTCAATTCGTCGAAATTGGTATTTGAATTCTAGGGTTTCAAAAATTTCGTCGAATTAGAGTAATTATTGATTGCTTGATGCAGGAGACACCTTTTGATTGTGTTTGCCTTGATTGTTTCAATTGATTCTTTGTGATGTTTCTTTAAATTTTCTGTTAGTTTTGATGTGGTATGTTGAATTTGATGTGGGTTTGTTGATTATATCCAATTTTTTGTGGGTTTATGAAAGATTGATTTTGATATATATGGGATTTTGGTTGGAGATGTTTTCCTATTCAGTAGTTCATTTTGCTTGTAAAGATGGAACTTTAGCCAATTTCGACATTGAGAAGGATGATTAAGAAGACACGAGATGGAGTTTTATGGAGAGAGAGTGGTATGGAATGTGTGGTTGATGAAGTTTCGATGTCAAGATCTATGAAACAGTTAGGGTCATTGTGTATACCTTTAATTTCTCTTCACACTCCTAAAATAGTAACAATATGAATAAATACGATCATCACATTAATAAGTATTTATTTTTTTCACTTCATGCTATTGATGAGATGCTAATTATTAAGCCTATTATTTTGCCACAATAAAAAACTTACGTCATAACAAACTCACCACAAATTTCACCCCTTCCCTAAAGCATCATTTATTTTATTTTATATTTTCGAAATAAATAAATATAATATTAACAAAAAGATCTTACTTACTCTTATAAACTCATTATTGTTTTCCTCTCATCTTCATTTGGCATGCTTTCTGCTATTCCCAACACAACTGTGAATTAAAAGAGGGAATCATATTTGAGGGATTTGGATCATATATATATTAATAATAAAAGCACGTAAGTATACTCATCATTATCATCTTATTTCTTCAAGATAGATATAGTGGAGAAACAAGCTTGAAGGTGAAGGTGTACATCACTTAAAACATGGTGGAAGTTCGAAACCGAAACCGAAACGAAGGCGAAGATGAACAAGTATGCTCTTGCCTGTGCTATCCTGGCTTCTACCAATTCAATACTACTTGGCTATGGTACGTTTTCTACAAACGTACACTTTCTCATCATTAATCCAATCAATTAAAGTTCTTAGGATACATACATTGGGAGATGATTGAAAATGCAACACATCACAAAATATGTTAATGATCTAGAGAGACTTATTTTGGATAAATTCACATTATTGTTATGGTGTTTTTAGTTAGTTTTAGATACCGAAATTTCATGGAATAATAATTTAAACTGGAAATAGCATATGTATATGTGCTCTTTTGTTTTTTTTTATTTATTTGCTCTAACTCTGTGTGTGGTAATTCTGCCTATCCAACTAAAACTGTGAAATAAAAGGGGGAATCATATTTTGAGGGATTTAGGTCATATATTTATTATATATATATATATATATATTATATATATATATATATAATATATATATTATATATATATCAATAATAAAAGCACGTAAGTATAACTCATCATTCATCATCTTCATTTCTTCAAGATAGATATATGATGGAGAAAACAAGTTGAAGTGAAGGTGTACATCACCTTAAAACAATGTGGAAGTTCCAAACCAACCGAAACCGAAGGCGAAGATGAACAAGTATGCTCTGCCTTGCTATCCTGGCTTCTACCAATTCATAACTACTTGGCTATGGTACGTTCTCTAACAAACGTACACTTCTCATCATTAATCCAATTCAATTAAGTTCTCTAGGATACATACATTGGGAGATGATGAAATGACAAACATCACAAAAATAGTTAGATTGATCTAAGAGACATTATTTGAGGATAAAATCAAATTATTGTTATGGTGTTTTTTAGTTAGTTTTAGAATTACCGAAATTTCATGAGAATAATAATTTAACTGGAAAATATAGATATGTGCTCTTTTTTTTTGCTTTTTATTTATTTCTGCCTCTAACTCTGTAGTGTGTAATGTGATGTGTTCTGTGATCTCAGAATTGTATGTACGCATACCTATTACCATATGAAATCGGTTTATGCATGATCATATTCGACGGGTTACCACTTTATTCTAGCTTTCTTGGTTTCAGGTTATGATTTGTCACTCCTGATGAGTTGCCAGGCTTGCGTTTCCTTAATACACTTAACTCAGCTTTTAGCAAAGCTCTGTATTCTGCTGGTGATCAAAGGTATGTTAATTTCATTTTATCTTTTTTTTGTTTCAAAGATTCATCTTTTGGCTTTTTATTAATGGAGTTTTAGTAAAGTAGGAGCTTTATTCTGGGGATTTCTGTTCTTGTTATCTATATATTTGTTTTATAATTCACTGTTTGTTTGTTGCTAATGAGTATGGTTTTGGTATGTTGGATCACTTCTTTTTATATAGTGTTATCTCTCTTCCTTTATTATTAAGTTTTTTTTCTTTGGATTTCTTTAGTCTACTTGAGGAATAATTAAGCAATTAGATGACATTGTGATTGATATTGAAGCTTATTGTCCAGTTTGGTGTTATATGACTTGGTGTTGTTTTTAAATGAACCTTACTTGCTTTGTTAGCCTTTTGCTCTCTTGGTCTTGCTAGACCTTTGCAACATTCTCGGTTTTAAATTAAACTTTAAAAGAAAAAAGTAAAAGAAACATAAGCAGTTTTTCTGTGTTTATTAAAATTGGATCCCTATTCCCATGTCATAGTTTAATTTGATTTGCCTTTTTGTTACTTTTACTTGCCATCATGATGATCAAGATAGTTGCCAGTTACTTGTATTATTTAAGGAATATTTTAAGAGTTTCAACTATCAGTTTTATGTGTTAAGTAGTTTCTGGTTGTTGGAATTTCCTTCTCGTGATCTTATAATTTTGCAATGATGAAAAGCAGATCCTTTGATGCTTGCAATTTGTGTCACTGATGCAGTTCAGCATTGGTTTGACCGTTATGTGTAGTGTCTAATGCAAAAGTTTCATTTTTTGTTTTGCTTTCCAGTGTCTTGTGATTATTAATATTAATCTGATTGTGTAAGTTGAATGAATGTTTGCAGAGGGGATCGGACTCCGAAAGAGGTGAGCTGAGTTTGGAGTAGGAGGTGATCCTAGACATACTATAATCACAAGAGTATGGATCCAATAATGATTTTTAACGGCGAGGATGAAGAGAATGATGTGGGTACCTTGGAGATTTATTCGAGAAATATATATAAGTAAAATCTTTATAATTAGCTAACTACAAGATGATTTATATATTTGGTTGTATAAAATTCATTACATTTTGTGGGTTGACATAGCTTTTGCCGTTATTCAACTAATCTAATTTATTCGTTGATATATATTTTATTGATTTGATTTTGTATATTTGATGATTGATTTTGTATTGCAAGTGAGGAGTTTAATAAATTGCACACTGAACTTAACATGTGATTTGTGAACTCTGATAACAGAAATCTATGCGTAATAGAATTGATTTGATCGATTTTGCAAATATTGCACTTACTGTTGACTTTACAGAACTAAAATAATGAATACAGTGATTAGGATTCTCTTTATATTGAATTTTAAAATTGCTATATAATCTGAATGTTTGATATAAATTTGCTGTTGAAAAGTGAGTATGTTATTGAGAATAACATATTCAGTGAATGCAATAATACATTCAGAGAAATGAGAAACTGCTGAAATTGGCAAATTTCAATTGAGATAATGGCGAGTGTGGATTTAGGAAGGCGAAACCGGATTGTATTGCTTAGGATATACATTACATACCATACATTATAATAAACAAACTAAGACCAAAAATAAGTCTAAACATCGAATACCTTTCAATTTTCAACAAAAAATAGTACTTTGTTTCTTTTTATTGATGGTGTTTTTTTATTTAAATATACATATATTTTGATCCATTTTATTAGATACATATTATTGATTTTATTGGGTACGTAGAACAACAGTTGCAAAAGAAACTCGAACAAGGGCGGTAGCTAAATATGCTATGTAATCTCTTTGATACTAGGGTGAGATGATATGTTTATACCTCAAGAGAAACATTTGCAAGAATCTTTGTAATGTATACCTATACAATTCTTCTAATGAATGTCCGTTAAAGTTCTTGCTCGTAAATTATACAATCGAAAAGTGGACCACGGCGCGCTTGAGCGCGCCGGGGCACACTAGTAGTGTAAAAGAAGGTGAAATTTTTTCTCGATCGCAAGGGGTAGAGGAGGAAAATCTTGGTAGACCACTACCCGAAATAATCACTTTTGATTGATTGATTGATTGATATAAGGCTAAAGGAGAAGAGTGTAACGGGGTGGGGACTGTCTCTTATACACATCTAGATGTGTATAAGAGACAGCACTAGTAGTGTAAAAGAAGGTGAAATTTTTTCTCGATCGCAAGGGGTAGAGGAGGAAAATCTTGGTAGACCACTACCCGAAATAATCACTTTTGATTGATTGATTGATTGATATAAGGCTAAAGGAGAAGAGTGTAACGGGGTGGGGACTGTCTCTTATACACATCTAGATGTGTATAAGAGACAGCACTAGTAGTGTAAAAGAAGGTGAAATTTTTTCTCGATCGCAAGGGGTAGAGGAGGAAAATCTTGGTAGACCACTACCCGAAATAATCACTTTTGATTGATTGATTGATTGATATAAGGCTAAAGGAGAAGAGTGTAACGGGGTGGGGACTGTCTCTTATACACATCTAGATGTGTATAAGAGACAGCACTAGTAGTGTAAAAGAAGGTGAAATTTTTTCTCGATCGCAAGGGGTAGAGGAGGAAAATCTTGGTAGACCACTACCCGAAATAATCACTTTTGATTGATTGATTGATTGATATAAGGCTAAAGGAGAAGAGTGTAACGGGGTGGGGACTGTCTCTTATACACATCTAGATGTGTATAAGAGACAGCACTAGTAGTGTAAAAGAAGGTGAAATTTTTTCTCGATCGCAAGGGGTAGAGGAGGAAAATCTTGGTAGACCACTACCCGAAATAATCACTTTTGATTGATTGATTGATTGATATAAGGCTAAAGGAGAAGAGTGTAACGGGGTGGGGACTGTCTCTTATACACATCTAGATGTGTATAAGAGACAGCACTAGTAGTGTAAAAGAAGGTGAAATTTTTTCTCGATCGCAAGGGGTAGAGGAGGAAAATCTTGGTAGACCACTACCCGAAATAATCACTTTTGATTGATTGATTGATTGATATAAGGCTAAAGGAGAAGAGTGTAACGGGGTGGGGACTGTCTCTTATACACATCTAGATGTGTATAAGAGACAGCACTAGTAGTGTAAAAGAAGGTGAAATTTTTTCTCGATCGCAAGGGGTAGAGGAGGAAAATCTTGGTAGACCACTACCCGAAATAATCACTTTTGATTGATTGATTGATTGATATAAGGCTAAAGGAGAAGAGTGTAACGGGGTGGGGACTGTCTCTTATACACATCTAGATGTGTATAAGAGACAGCACTAGTAGTGTAAAAGAAGGTGAAATTTTTTCTCGATCGCAAGGGGTAGAGGAGGAAAATCTTGGTAGACCACTACCCGAAATAATCACTTTTGATTGATTGATTGATTGATATAAGGCTAAAGGAGAAGAGTGTAACGGGGTGGGGACTGTCTCTTATACACATCTAGATGTGTATAAGAGACAGCACTAGTAGTGTAAAAGAAGGTGAAATTTTTTCTCGATCGCAAGGGGTAGAGGAGGAAAATCTTGGTAGACCACTACCCGAAATAATCACTTTTGATTGATTGATTGATTGATATAAGGCTAAAGGAGAAGAGTGTAACGGGGTGGGGACTGTCTCTTATACACATCTAGATGTGTATAAGAGACAGCACTAGTAGTGTAAAAGAAGGTGAAATTTTTTCTCGATCGCAAGGGGTAGAGGAGGAAAATCTTGGTAGACCACTACCCGAAATAATCACTTTTGATTGATTGATTGATTGATATAAGGCTAAAGGAGAAGAGTGTAACGGGGTGGGGACTGTCTCTTATACACATCTAGATGTGTATAAGAGACAGCACTAGTAGTGTAAAAGAAGGTGAAATTTTTTCTCGATCGCAAGGGGTAGAGGAGGAAAATCTTGGTAGACCACTACCCGAAATAATCACTTTTGATTGATTGATTGATTGATATAAGGCTAAAGGAGAAGAGTGTAACGGGGTGGGGACTGTCTCTTATACACATCTAGATGTGTATAAGAGACAGCACTAGTAGTGTAAAAGAAGGTGAAATTTTTTCTCGATCGCAAGGGGTAGAGGAGGAAAATCTTGGTAGACCACTACCCGAAATAATCACTTTTGATTGATTGATTGATTGATATAAGGCTAAAGGAGAAGAGTGTAACGGGGTGGGGACTGTCTCTTATACACATCTAGATGTGTATAAGAGAC
The DNA here is from genome assembly GCA_008642245.1 of Bassia scoparia. NCBI lineage: Eukaryota > Viridiplantae > Streptophyta > Magnoliopsida > Caryophyllales > Amaranthaceae > Bassia > Bassia scoparia. The sequence goes on along the minus strand of SNQN01002271.1, from coordinate 9,638 downwards.
AGCACTAGTAGTGTAAAAGAAGGTGAAATTTTTTCTCGATCGCAAGGGGTAGAGGAGGAAAATCTTGGTAGACCACTACCCGAAATAATCACTTTTGATTGATTGATTGATTGATATAAGGCTAAAGGAGAAGAGTGTAACGGGGTGGGGACTGTCTCTTATACACATCTAGATGTGTATAAGAGACAGCACTAGTAGTGTAAAAGAAGGTGAAATTTTTTCTCGATCGCAAGGGGTAGAGGAGGAAAATCTTGGTAGACCACTACCCGAAATAATCACTTTTGATTGATTGATTGATTGATATAAGGCTAAAGGAGAAGAGTGTAACGGGGTGGGGACTGTCTCTTATACACATCTAGATGTGTATAAGAGACAGCACTAGTAGTGTAAAAGAAGGTGAAATTTTTTCTCGATCGCAAGGGGTAGAGGAGGAAAATCTTGGTAGACCACTACCCGAAATAATCACTTTTGATTGATTGATTGATTGATATAAGGCTAAAGGAGAAGAGTGTAACGGGGTGGGGACTGTCTCTTATACACATCTAGATGTGTATAAGAGACAGCACTAGTAGTGTAAAAGAAGGTGAAATTTTTTCTCGATCGCAAGGGGTAGAGGAGGAAAATCTTGGTAGACCACTACCCGAAATAATCACTTTTGATTGATTGATTGATTGATATAAGGCTAAAGGAGAAGAGTGTAACGGGGTGGGGACTGTCTCTTATACACATCTAGATGTGTATAAGAGACAGCACTAGTAGTGTAAAAGAAGGTGAAATTTTTTCTCGATCGCAAGGGGTAGAGGAGGAAAATCTTGGTAGACCACTACCCGAAATAATCACTTTTGATTGATTGATTGATTGATATAAGGCTAAAGGAGAAGAGTGTAACGGGGTGGGGACTGTCTCTTATACACATCTAGATGTGTATAAGAGACAGCACTAGTAGTGTAAAAGAAGGTGAAATTTTTTCTCGATCGCAAGGGGTAGAGGAGGAAAATCTTGGTAGACCACTACCCGAAATAATCACTTTTGATTGATTGATTGATTGATATAAGGCTAAAGGAGAAGAGTGTAACGGGGTGGGGACTGTCTCTTATACACATCTAGATGTGTATAAGAGACAGCACTAGTAGTGTAAAAGAAGGTGAAATTTTTTCTCGATCGCAAGGGGTAGAGGAGGAAAATCTTGGTAGACCACTACCCGAAATAATCACTTTTGATTGATTGATTGATTGATATAAGGCTAAAGGAGAAGAGTGTAACGGGGTGGGGACTGTCTCTTATACACATCTAGATGTGTATAAGAGACAGCACTAGTAGTGTAAAAGAAGGTGAAATTTTTTCTCGATCGCAAGGGGTAGAGGAGGAAAATCTTGGTAGACCACTACCCGAAATAATCACTTTTGATTGATTGATTGATTGATATAAGGCTAAAGGAGAAGAGTGTAACGGGGTGGGGACTGTCTCTTATACACATCTAGATGTGTATAAGAGACAGCACTAGTAGTGTAAAAGAAGGTGAAATTTTTTCTCGATCGCAAGGGGTAGAGGAGGAAAATCTTGGTAGACCACTACCCGAAATAATCACTTTTGATTGATTGATTGATTGATATAAGGCTAAAGGAGAAGAGTGTAACGGGGTGGGGACTGTCTCTTATACACATCTAGATGTGTATAAGAGACAGCACTAGTAGTGTAAAAGAAGGTGAAATTTTTTCTCGATCGCAAGGGGTAGAGGAGGAAAATCTTGGTAGACCACTACCCGAAATAATCACTTTTGATTGATTGATTGATTGATATAAGGCTAAAGGAGAAGAGTGTAACGGGGTGGGGACTGTCTCTTATACACATCTAGATGTGTATAAGAGACAGCACTAGTAGTGTAAAAGAAGGTGAAATTTTTTCTCGATCGCAAGGGGTAGAGGAGGAAAATCTTGGTAGACCACTACCCGAAATAATCACTTTTGATTGATTGATTGATTGATATAAGGCTAAAGGAGAAGAGTGTAACGGGGTGGGGAGGGTGAGCTTTCATTTTCTTCCAATCTTTTTACACTTTGGAAGAAATTTTGGCTTCATTAGATGGAGAGGATGTCGAATTTTGCAAGGTTTTGTGTTTTCCCTTCCTTTGTATTTTGTGTAAACAAGGAAAAATGGATCCTTCATTTTCCCATTTTTCTCAATAACCCATATCCTATAGTAGCGTTAACTATTAACTTAGCGTTGCCAACTGGCAAAATGTTTCTGGAGGTGTGGTCTTATGAAGTATGAAATTTATAGTAATCTGCCATACCCCTTTGTAAACTGGACTTTGGGTTTTGCTGCCATATTTGATGCAAGAAGTGGAAGAATGGTATGTATATGTGCACTCTGTGTGGATTATCTGAAAAAGTGTTGGCTTTGGAGAGAGTAAGAAAGGGGTGTGAGACACATTGGTGCTTTTGCTTGCATATTGTTTTGGGGTCATCTTTAATTTGTATATGAATCCGTGAAGTGGCCGCGAGAGGGAGAGTTTGAAATCTAGGACATCTAATGGTGAACTTCTTGCCTTAAAATATTACCATCCTGTTGTTACAAGAGTAACGAGAGATGTGAGATGGAATACAAGGGGTGATTAGGCTCTCCCTAGTCACGCCTGACGTGGAAATCGAATGATCTAAAGTGAAACGTCGAGWRGTTGSGAAACCARAAAAGCTCTCGACTCAGGGACCTCTGGACTGAATGGCTCTGGACTGAACAGACCTCTGGACTTCGTAGGCTCTGGACTGAACAAGCTCTCGTCCACAGGGCTCTCGTGCAACCTGAAACAAAGGAGATAATCTATTGATTATCCCCCCTCCCACCCCTTCCCTAAATCATCATTTATTTTTTTATATTTTCGAAATATAAATATATAAATAAACAAAAAGATCTTACTTCACTCTTATAAACTCATTATTTGTTTCCTCTTCATCTTCATTTGGCATGCTTCTGCTATTCCGAAGTCAACCTAACATACTGTGAATAAAAGAGGGAATCAATTTTGAGGGATTTAGGATCAATATATATCAATAATAATAAAGCACTAAGTATAACTCATCATTCATACACTCATTTTTCAAGATAGATATATGATGGAGAACAATTGAAGGTGAAGGTGTAATATCACCTTAAAACATGTGGAAGTTCGAAACCGAAACAGAAACCGAAGGCGAAGATGAACAAGTATGCTCTTGCCTGTGCTATCCTGGCTTCTACCAATTCATATACTTGCTATGGTACGTTTTCTAACAACGTACACTTTCTCATCTTAATCCAATCAATTAAGTTTTAGGATACATACATTGGGAGATGATGAAATGACAAACATCACAAAAATAGTTAGATTGATCTAAGAGACATATTTTGGGATAAATTCAATTATTGTTATGGTGTTTTTAGTTAGTTTTAGAATACCGAAATTTCATGAGAATAATAATTTAAACTGGAAATAGCATATGTATATGTGTCTTTTGTTTTGTTTTTATTCTGCCTCTAACTCTGTAGTGGTAATTCTGCTATCCAACCTACAACTGTGAAATAAAAGAGGGGATCATATTTTGAGGGATTTAGGATCATATATAATATTATATATATATATATATATTATATATATATATATATATATATATATATATATTATAATCTATATATATCAATAATAAAGCACGTAAGTATAACTCATCATTCATCACTTCATTTCTCAAGATAGATATATGATGGAGAAACAAGTTGAAGTGAAGGTGTACATCACCTTAAAAACAATGGTGGAAGTTCCAAAACGAAACCGAAACCGAAGGCGAAGATGAACAAGTATGCTCTTGCCTGTGTATCCCTGGCTTCTACCCAATTCAATCTACTTGGTATGGTCGTTCTCTAACAAACGTACAACTTTCTCATTCATTAATCCAATTCAATTAAGTTCTTAGGATACATACATTGGGAGATGATGAAAATGACAAACATCACAAAATAGTAGATTGATCTAAGAGACATTATTTGGATAAATCAATTTTGTTATGGTGTTTTTTAGTTAGTTTTAGAATTACCGAAATTTCAGAGGAATAATAATTTAAACTGGAAATAGCATATTAGTGCTCTTTGTTTTTGTTTTATTTATTTCTGCCTCTACTCTGTAGTGTGGTAAGTGATTGTTTGTGATCGTCAGATTGTCATTGTACGCATACAACATATTACATATAAAATCAGGTTTATGATGCTATTCGACGGGATTTACCACCTTAGGAATCTAGCTTTCTTGGTTTCAGGTATGATTTGTCACTCCTGTACTGAATGTGACACAGGCTTTGGGTTTACCAAATATCATTAAATCAAGCTTTAGCAAAGCTCTGTATCTGTGCTTGGTGATCAATAGGGTAAATGTCATTTCAATTTTAATCTTTTTTTTTGTTCAAAGATTCAATCTTTGGCTTTTTATTAATGGAGTTTTAGTAAAAGTAGGAGCTTTATCTGGATTTCTGTTTCTTGTTATCTAATTTTGTTTTAAATCTCACCTGTTTTTGTTGCTAAATGAGGTTATGGATTTGGGTAGGGTGTATGTGATCACTTCTTTTATATAGTGTTATCTCCTTCTTTATTATTAAATTTTTTTTCTTTGGATATTCATTAGTCTACTTGAGGAATAATTAAGCAATTAGAGTTGACTTGTGATTGATATAGAAGCTTATTGTCCAGTTTGGTGTTATATGACTTGGTGTTGTTTTAAAATGAACCTTACTTGCTTTTGTTAAGCCTTTGCTTGCTACTTGGCTTGCAGAACTTTGCAAACATCTCGGTTTTAAATTTAATAACTTTAAAAGAAAAAAGTAAAAGAAACAAAGCAGTTTTTCTGTGTTTATTATAATTGGATCCCATAATTCCATGTCATAGTTTAAATTTGATTTGCGTTTTTGTTACTCTTACTTGCCATCATGATGATCAAGATAGTTGCCAGTTACTGTAGTATTTAAGGAATATTTATAAAGAGTTTACAACTATCAGTTTTATGTGTTAGTAGTTTCTGGTTGTTGGAATTTCCTTCTCGTAGTCTTATAATATTTGCATATGATGAAAAGCAGATCCTTTTGATTGCTTGCAATTATGTGTCAACTGATGCAACGTACAAGCATTGGTTTGACCGTTATATGATTAAGTGTCTAATGCAAAACGTTTCATTTTTTGTTTTGCATTTCCAGCTGTCTTGTGATATTAATATTAATCTGATTGTGTAAGTTGAATAATGTTTGCAGAGGGATCGGACTCCGAACGAAAAGTGAGTTTGATAGGAAGGGTGACCGTAAGAACATACTATAATCAAAAAGAGGTAATGGATCAAATAATGATTTAACGCCGAGGATAGAAGAGAATGATGTGGAGTAACCTTATGAGATTCATTCGGAAATATATATAAGAATAAAATTTTTAAATAGACTACTACAAGATGAATTTATATATTTTGGTGTATAAAATTCATACATTTTGGGTTGACATAGCTTTTGGTTATTCAACCTAATCTAATTATCGTTGATAATATTTTATTGAATTTGATTTTGATATTATATTGTTTTGTATTGCAAGTGGAGGAGTTTAAATAATTGCCACACTCGAACTTAACAATGGATTGTGAACTCTGAATAACAGAAATCTATGCGGATAATAGAATTGATTTTTGATCGATTTGAAATATTGGCATTACTTTACTTTACGAACTAAGAATAAACATTGATAACAGTGATGTAGGATTCTCTATATTGAATTTTAATTGCTATATAATCTTGAATGTTTGATATACAATTTGCTGTTGAAAGTGAGTATGTATTGAGAATAAACATATGCGAGGGAATGATCAATAATACATTCAGAGAAATTGAGAAACTGCTGAAATTGGCAAATTTATTGAGACTAATGGCAGTGTGATTTAGGAAGGCGAAACCGGATTGTATTGCTTAGGATACATTACATACCATACATTATAATAAACAACATAAGACCAAAAAATAAGTCTAAACATCGATACCTTTCAATTTCAACAAAGAATAGTCACTTTGGTCTTTTTTTATTGAGTGTGTGTTTTTCTTTAAATACATAATATTTTGATCCATTTATTAGATACATATTATGATTTTATTGGGATACTAGACACAGCAGTTGCAAAGCAATCGAACAAGGGCGGTAGCTAATACTATGTACTCTTTGCTACTAGGGTGAGATGATACTGTTTATACTCAGAGAAACATGTTGCAAGAATCTGTTGAATTATACCTATTATCATTCTTCTAATGAACTGTCCCGTTAAGGTTCTTGCTCGTAAATCTACTACAATCGAAAAGTGGACCACGTGCGCGCTTGAGCGCGCCCGGGAGCCACCTCGTTGCGGTCTTGCGGAAACGACATTTCTATTTGTTTTATGTATTATTTTGAAGTTTGTTAAATTAATTTATGTGTTTTGTAGTACGACTATATATTGTGAGCGTATTTTGATTTATTAAACAATGACTTGTAATATATTATTAATARACTATTTTAATGGTTTTATTTTTTTAATARAGAAAAGCGGTTAAACCGCAAACCGCACCGCACCAAACCGCAAATTGTGGTTCGGTTTGGTCCGGTCTGGAAATAATTGCGGTTTGGTCCGGTCTGAGAAAATCCCAAAGCACCAAAATTGCGTTTGGTGCGGTTTATGCTCCAGACCGCACCAAACCGCACCGTGCTCTGCCCTAGTTATGGCATAATCAATAGTTGAGATTGTTTATGGAAGATCGCAATTAGTTGGGAGTGTTAAAATCAATTTTTCATATTTATTAATTAAACCTATGCACGATATTTATTGATTAAAATCGATTATTTAATTAGTCTTTCAATTTTCAAAATTAAATTATACTCCAACTTCTAAATTGACAAAGCTCTCCAGCTTCTGCGTCTATAATTTAGCTGGTTTCCAGGTATCTGAAATTCTGAATTCTTGCCCTCCCCTAGTCCCCTTCTTACATTGCTTCGTTTAGTTTACACTGTACAGCATTGCTTAAGTTTATAAATTATAATGATTATAATATGTTTTGTTTTCATTTTGATGGTAAGTGTTTTGATGATCAACTTCGCGTGCTTTACTCTGCAGTTGGGTTTTCGTCTATTCATCGTATAAAAATGTAAATTTTGATTAATAACATTAGTTTTTAGGAGGATTATTTATTCATGTATATATTGATTATTATAATATGCCCTAAAAAATTCAACCAAGGTCAAAAGATAGTAGCTTTAATGMAATTTCCCTTTCAACAAAACTCGAAATATCGAATCTTTTACTTTACATGTTAAGAAAAATTGTTGCTTTTATTCATAAATTCCCTTGTTATTCAGTTACCTTAGTTGTACAAGCTGGCATTTGATTAGTTTGTGGGTCAATTAAGTTTTTTAAGTTTGTTAGAAGTTTGAAATTAGGGTTTGTAAAATTAAGTCCTTTGAGCTTGTAACAGAGTTATGAGAGAACAGTAGCATGAACTCGTCATTCATCAATTGTATATCATTCTACATGAAACATTAGTGCTTGAACTTGAATTGGTTCCAAATTTTACTTTTTCCATTAAAACTTTCCAATATATGGCACACTAGCTAGTAAGAGGTGATTTTTTTAACCAGGCCATTTGGGTGAATTTCTATATCATCCTAACAATAGAAAAAGAGCCTTAGAGATTACTGTTCATAATGAACAGTGTAGTGACGTTTTTGCCCTTTGTCTTTTTTTTTCATAATTTTGAAGCTTATCTTCAACTCGTGGTGTGGCTAATCTTCTTCCTCTTCTCTTTCACTCATGCTTTCATCCCCATTCTTTCCTCTTCTTTCACCTCATATTTTTTCGCTCGTTTCTTCGCCACGATCGTTCCCCATAGAGATTTTAGCCCCTGCATTTGCTATTTGTTCCTGTGGTTAATGATCGTTCATTATCAGTTTATCACTCTCTCTCTCCTCCTTATCACTTTCCTCTTCACTCTTCTCATGTCCTCCTTCCAATCGTTTGAGCTGCAATGTTTTCATTCAAAGATTTGCAAACCAGGGGGCGTGATTAGTGGATTTTCAATGCTTCACGCTTCTCCTTGCTCAGCCTTCCTATTTCTTCAACATTCTTCGTCGCCGGCCACATGCTACCTATGGAACTGAAAAAGGATTTTAGAGGTTAGATCTTCTTGCGTGTGTTGCTTCTTGGATCTCGAACTCACGGTTTGTTCTTCTCGATTTTCAATCTCGTCGAATTAGTGTATTTGAATTCTAGGGTTTTCAAAATTTCGTCGAATTAGAGTAATTATTGATTGCTTGATGCAGGAGACACCTTTTCTGATTGTTCTGCCTGATTGTTTTCAATTGACTTCTTTTGTGATGTTTTCTAAATTTTCTGTTAGTTTTGATGTGGGTATGTTGAATTTTGATGTGGGTTTGTTTGATTTATCCCAATTTTTGGTGGGGTTTATGAAAGATTTGATTTTGATTATATGGGATTTTGGTTGGAAGATGTTTTCCATATTCAGTAGTTCAATTTTGCTTGTAAAGTATGGAACTTTAGCCAATTTCCGACATTGAGAAGGATGATTAAGAAGAACACGAGATGGAGTTTATGGGAGAGAGATGGTACTGGAATGTGGGTTGATGAAGTTTCGATGTCAAGATCTATGAAACAGTTAGGGTCATTGTGTATACCTTTAATTTCTCTTCACACCCTAAAATAGTAACAATAATAATAATAACAGCATCATCACATTAATAAGTATTTATTTTTTTCACTTCATGCTATTGATGAGATGCTAATTATTAAGCCTATTATTTTGCCACAATAAAAACAACTCTACTCAAACAAACTCACACACAATTTCACCCTCTTCCCTAAATCATCATTTATTTTATTTTATTTTTTCGAAATAAATAAATATATAAATAAACAAAAAAGATCTTACTTCACTCTTATAAACTCCATTATTGTTTTCCTCTCATCTTCATTTGGCATGCATTCTGCTATCCCAACCTAACAACTGTGAAATAAAAGAGGGGAAATCATATTTTGAGGGATTTTAGGATCATATATATATATATATCAATAATAAAAGCACGTAAGTATAACTCATCATTCATCATCTTCATTTCTTCAAGATAGATATATGATGGAGAAACAAGTTGAAGGTGAAGGTGTACATCACCTTAAAACAATGGTGGAAGTTCCGAAACCGAAACCGAAACCGAAGGCGAAGATGAACAAGTATGCTCTTGCCTGTGCTATCCTGGCTTCTACCAATTCAATACTACTTGGCTATGGTACGTTYTCTAACAAACGTACACTTTCTCATTCATTAATCCAATTCAATTAAAGTTCTTAGGATACATACATTGGGAGATGATGAAAATGACAAACATCACAAAAATAGTTAGATTGATCTAAGAGACATTATTTTGGGATAAATTCAATTATTGTTATGGTGTTTTTAGTTAGTTTTAGAATTACCGAAATTTCATGAGAATAATAATTTAAACTGGAAAATAGCATATGTATATGTGCTCTTTTGTTTTTGTTTTATTTATTTCTGCCTCTAACTCTGTAGTGTGGTAATTCTGCTATCCCAACCTAACAACTGTGA
>SNQN01002270.1:55268-77008 GCA_008642245.1 Bassia scoparia | reverse complement strand
GGTTATGGTGGGGCCCACTAATAGCCACGTGGCACCTGGCCATTGGGCAGGGACATCGCATTTAATGCTCTATTAGACCTTCTTACAAAACTTCTACCCAATGCAAAATTACCCTCATCCTTTTAAGAAGAAAATAATAAAATGTTAAAAATGTTGGGTTTAGATTATTTAAAAATTGATGCTTGCCCCAATGATTGCATATTGTATTGGGAGGAGTATGTAAATGCAAGAAGTTGCCATGTTTGTGGGACTTCAAGTTGGAAATCAAAAGATGAAGACGAGGGTGATCCAAGTGGAAAGACACATAGAATTCCACAAAAAGTCCTAAGATAATTTCCCATCAAAAAAAGGTTGCAAAGATTATATATGTGTGGTGATACTACGTAGATAATGACATGGCATGCGACCGGACGGGAAAAGTACGGGCTTCTAACCCATCTAGTAGATGGCCAAGCTTGGAATGACATTGACAAGTTCTATCAAAAGTTTGCTAAAGAACCTCGTAATGTGAGGTTAGGGTTAGCAATTTGATGGATTTAATCCCTTTAACACCTTGAGCATTGTACATAGTACTTYGCCAGTTATTTTGATAAACTACAACTTACCTTCATGGATGTTTATCAAGTTCGAGTACGTATTTGATGTTGTCATTGCTTATACTAGGCCCATCATCTCCTAGAAAAACTACCAAAATCTATTTGCAACCATTAATTAAGGATCTTCATGATATGTGGGAGTTTGGGCTTGAGACATATGATGCTTCATCGAACCAAAGGTTTGACATGCATGTAGCTTTGATATCTAGCATAAGTGACTTTCTAGCTTATGGAATGCTATCAGGCTGGCGCATTTCAGGAAAATTGGCATGCCCTTGTTGTCATTATGAGACAAACTCTATGTGGTTAGATTATAGTCGCAAAAAGTGTTACATGGATAACCGTATATTCTTGGATCCGTCTCACCCTTGGCGCAGGAATAGAAGGAGTTTCAATGGAAAAATTGAGGAAAGACTTGCACCTACTCGTTTGAGTGGAGTTGAGATTGAAGAGTTTATCTCAAATTATCCAAATGATTTGGGGAAGGAGAACAAGAGAACAAGCCAGAATTGAGATGATCCAAATCCATGGAGAAAGTTTTCCATATTCTTCAAGTTGCCTTATTGGAAGCATATTACTTACCGTCATAATCTTGACGTAATGCACATAGAAAGAAACGTGTTCGACATTATGATTGCAACACTGTTGGACATTCCTAAAAAGACAAAGGATCTTGTTAATGCTCGCAAAGATCTAAAAGTCCTTGGGATAATGCCTGAACTTCAAATTCAGGAAATGGAAGATGGTAGAGAACAAATCCCACCAGCACGCTTTTGGATGACTTTAGAAGAGAAGTGCTTGTTTTGTAGGATGACAAAGAATGCGAAACTACCAAAAGGATATGCCTCTAACATTGCCAAGTGTGTGCAAGCAGAAGAAGGCAAAATTATGGGGTATATATAAGAGCCTTGATGCTCATTAGATGATGCATTACTTGCTTCCTATTGTTGTGAAGACGACATTAAATGATGATGTTGCAATCTCGGTGCAAATGTTGTGCAACTTTTTTAGAGGCATATGAAAAAAAGAATTGATCCCAAAGATTTAGACAATTTGCACAAGGAAATAGTGAAGCGCTATGTCAGTTTGAGGGGATTTTTCCATCGGTGTTTTTAACCATAATGGTTCATTTACCTAATCATCTCGTAGAAGAGATCAAACTCGGTGGACCTGTTTCAGGTAGATGCATGTATATCATTGAAAGCTATCTTCGAGAGTTGAAGCTTGATAATCAAAATAAAAGTCGGCTTGAGGGCTCAATGGCAGAAGGGTATTTAGCAAAAGAATGTGCTAGATTATTTGCAAGGTATCTAAATAGACCGATGAGTTCCAAACATTGTGTTCCCAAGAAGTCTTGTGTTTCGCAATCAATTTTACCAAATATTGGTCATCCAATCAAAGGAAAAGGAAAAAAATATAAAGAAGAAAGATTCTTTGTTTATGATTGTTCAAACCACATGGGCACAAGCACATCGATATATAATCTTCAATTGCGATTGTGATGAAGTTGAAAGATATATTAGGTAAGATAACTACATTTACTATTTAAGGCTATTTTATTTCTTTTATCCCGGGCTACAGATTGTGGTGCCAAGTATACATTCCTCTGTAGTTGAAAAGTCCTATGGTGGACAACCTTTTGTTGGGGCACTGTCACCAAATGAGGCTAGTTTAATATGATTCGTCTTTTTCGTCGGTTTTGTTATAACCCTTTTTCCCGTTAAATAGATTTATTTTTATTTTTATCTTATATGGTATCACATTTAAGGGCAATCAATCAAGCACTACAAGAAAAGTTACATATAGAGGCAACCATAAATTGTCTCTAAATATATATTTGTTGCCTCTAATGGTCTTTAGATGCAATTTTTTCGTTGTCTCTAATTCCTCTGTCYCTAATTGTATGTTGTCTCTAATACCACCTTTTAGAGGCAGTCAAGTAATGTTGCCACTAAAAACACTTACATTTAGAGGCAACCATGAGTTAGTCTCTAATTACAGGTTGCCCCTAATGCCACCTTTTAGAGGCAGACAAGTAATACTARTGGTAAATACATTTATGTTTAGAGGCAACCATTAAGCTATCACTAATTGTAGGTCGCCCCTAATGCCACCTTTACGAGGCAAACAACATTTATTTCAAATAAGACCCCTTGTTTTTAGAGGCAACCACGAGTTTATCGCTATTTATTAGTTGCCTTTTATTCCACCTTTTTAAGGCACCCATATGGTTGCTAAAATCACTAACATTTAGAGGCAATTGTAAATCTTGCCACAAATTATAAACGAAGGCACCCACTTCTTATGCATCATATATATAGAGAATAATATTTCGTAGCAGCAAATAAATTTAAGGATATTTTGGCAAATTTTTTCGTAATTTTATATATATTAAAGAAAGAAATCTTTACAAAATCAAAAATTATAGCCAAAGGCATGCCAACTATACATTCAAACCCAAAAACATAATTTATACAACTAGAATCAGATTACATTTCCTTATTAACTTTATCCTACGCAAGAACAATAGCAGCGAGATAAGGGTGCAATCGCAACCCTGTAACCTCGAGGCTTCCGGGGAGTTTGCAGGAGCCGCCGCAGCAGACAGTGTTAACATACGCAACCACAATCAGTCAACAATTCTATTATGCTACCACCTAAACCACCGATACATTTCACATATTCAAGGAAGAAGGGTAAGTATGGTAATTCAAGCAATGTTACAAATTAAAACATATGAGTATGATGTGCTYGACAAATGAGAAAGAAGCAACAAAAAGTGACTTAGGCTATAAATAGTGGGAAATGCTACTAATGTGGGCACGCAGAAAATTGAGTGAGTAATTTGATGTATTTTATTGTATTTTGTGAGAATCCCTAGGTTGTACTAGATTTCTTCAATCAATCAATCATCAGCCGCTTTCTTCATTCTAGTAGCCATTTTCTACCTTGGAGATTACAAAGTTATCATGTTTTATTTAAAGTTGATCATCTTTTATTGACATTGTGAGTGTGGACGGCAATTTAGTAGCATTGTAGTTAGTCCAGGTGTAGGCTTCGCCCCGCCTTAGGCAAGGCGTGACCTCAGCTTCAGTGTCAGGAGTTGAGCCATGGAATCCGCATGTGAATGCGTTGGGTGTGTCGTCGAATTGAGGGATCGCCACCGTGCCTATATTAGGTTATCACAGGACGCCCGAAACATTGGTGCCAAATAATGGCCCCACGTCCAATAAAGTAACCTACGTGGTTCGGGACATGTACGAATTAGATCTATAACCCAATTCGCCCGCAGTAGCGGCCTCTACTCGGTCTCATTGTTAGTTCCAATAAATCATAACAATTGAATTCAAAAGAGCCTATTGAATTGAACTTGAAAGCGCATTGATTACTAGGTGGGTTGTATTATGAACAACCAAGACTTCTACAATGGATAGGCGTCACTTGATTGTTAGTCAATGTTTAATAAGGTTGCTTAGAAAACCGGTCGTCCCATGATTATCTGACTTTAATGTGACAAACGATTAAATTCCGGTTCTTGTTTAAACAATATATACAAGTGGGATAGAAGATATATATACAAACGAGACATGAAAAAAACAAAGGTTAGTAAGGCATTGAATATGTATGATATGTCCTCCTCACCTTGTCACTGCAAAACAATCGCAATTGTTAAGAAACATAAAACTCAAAGGAATCCCTTTTCGAATTTGAATTTGCTAATGAGACAAACAAACGCGTTAGTATTGACAAATATGTTAATCAATAAATGAAAACCAAAAACCATGGAAATAATGAAAATATGAAAGAAAACCTACATTATTTACATGAAAACCACTAACAAGTGAGTTCTTACATTGCTTTAATGAATTAAAACTCAAAATAATGGTTAATCAAATTAAAGTGACAAAATGGAATTGAAAAAAAGAATGAAAGAAAGTTTTTGGTGAGTAATCTCAGATTTATACCCTTATTTCGCTTGTTGATCGAAATAGAACGATGCTTTGAATTGAAAACGAATGTGTTTTGATGGTTTTGAGAGTGTATAGGGTCTCGTGATTGTGTACTGTGAAGCGTGAAGCGTAATGAAGTGAGTCTTTTTTCTCGGACTGAGCAAGGCAGGGGAGTATTTATAGGCCACGAGGGAAAAAACGAGGCAAGCAAACCCTGCGTCTATACGTTGGTGACGTATATACGCTCATGGGGAGCGTATATACGCTCACCCCAGCGTATATACGCTTCTTATTTTCCATAGATTTTTGGCAAAAAAACGTTATACTGTCAATGAGCGTATATTACGCTCCTCCGAGGTATATACGCTCCTATCAGACGTATATACGCCTCATCATTGCGTAATGCCTCAATGATTTCGTATATATTTTCCAAAAAAACCTCGAAATATTTCGATTTCCTCCGATTTTATTCGTGATTTCCCTTGATTCGACGCACCTAGACACCCTTGCTCTCCAAGCAAGGATTTCTAGAATGTTCTAGGAAGTTCCACGTATTTCCGAGTAGTATTTTTTCTATATTCACGTATTTTCTGCGTTTTCTGCGTATTTAAACATTGCAAAATTCATAGAAAATCATAGAAAAATCAGAAAAAATAATTTAAAAATATGGCGGATTCAGAAAAAATGTGACGCCACATGATGGAAACAAAAAAGCAGCGAGAATCGCCAGGCTTAACTGTTTGAAAACCTTTTGAAAACCTTTGAGTTTATCGAGGAAAACCGAAAGAAAATATGTTTGCCTGTAAGTGACCTTTGCTCAATAGTCCGAGTATGACCTCACGTATTTGCCACTTTCTGTGAGTTCAAAAGCATTTTTCTGAGTCGAAACAAACGCGAGACGCGGTATGATATTTATCACGGATTACTCATTTGGGAGAACACATTTTCATGTGTCTACAAGAAGCCCCCACTTTGACTGAGTCTGGAGAGACGATAGTTTCGTAAGACGAAAGTCAAAGTATCTCGTATTCGGGACGGAGAGCAACTCAAGACGTTTCTGCACCCTGAGTTACCCTTTTTTCGCCTGCTTGTACCTGCAAAACCAAAAGGTCTAGTTTTACCCTGATAAAGCCGATGTGTGTTCCCATGCGGTTCGATGTGCTTGTATATTGTGTCTGATCCTTGAGCGGTCATTTCCCCGTGCTGGCTGGACTGGGAGAAATGCGGTGGTAGGCGTCCATGCTTTCCGTAAGGAAGATGAGCATTAACCCTTGAAAATGCTAGTTCCAATATCAGGTATAAGGACTACCGTAGTTGACGACATAAGGTCTTGTTTATGTCAAGCGAAATTGCTATGCAATGTTGACTGGTACACTCGTGACCTTGAGATGTTGAGAAGAGGCAAAGTCATGATTTTTGAAAAGAGTCTTTGAATTTGGATAAGGCCTTGTCTAGGTCTGGTTCTAGACATAGTTTGAAAGAGTCATGAATTGAAAAGGTCTGTCTAAGGTCTGTTTTAGTGACGATGGTTGAGAGAGTCTTTGAAGTTGAAGGATCTTTGTCTAGGTCTGGTTTTAGACATTTGAGAGAGTCTTATGAATTTGAAAGAGTTTTAGTCTTAGGTCTTGTTCTAGACATATTTGAGAAGAGTGCTTGTCTAGGTCCTGGTTCTAACATGTTTGATGAGATTCATTGAATTTGAAAGAGTCTTTGTCTTAGGTCCTGATTCTAGACATATGGGCATTGGAGAGTCATTGGATAGTCTTGTCTGAAGTCTGGTTTAGACATGGTTTGAAGAGAAGTCATGAAAGTGGCTTATCCTATGATTTGAGAGAGTCTTTTTTAAATGGCTTGGTCTTAGTTCTGGCTTCAAGACATGCATTTTGAAAGTTCTTGTGTTAGTCTGATTCCTAAACATCGATTTGAAAGAGTCAAGTCTAGGTCTGATTTAGAATGATTTGAAAGAAGTCTGTCTAGTGTCTGTATTCTAGACATGATGTGAAAGGAGTCCTTTGAATTTGACAAGAGTCCAGTCGTGTCGTTTCTATAGACTTGATTTTGAAGTGAAGTGCAGCCTGTCTAGTCTGATTCTAGACATGATTTGATAAGTGACTTTTGAATTTGAAAGAAGGAGGTCCAGTATAGGTCTGGTTCGTAATCATAATGTTGATAAGTCTTGTCTAGGTCTGGTATCTTCTAGACATGATTTGAAATTTTCTTGAATTTGAAAGGTCTCGTCCTCAGTCTGTGTTCTAGACATGAAGGACGATACTAGAGTCTAATCCAGTACCAAGTGCCAATTGAAGAGTGTCATTTGAAGAGTTGACTTAGAGAAAGGTGACATTTGGACGAGACTGTGACTTGACTTAACCATTGGCGAGGATCGTGACTTTGATGAAAGAACAGGGTCCAAGAGTGACTTTCAGGATTTCCACTGGATAGCAAAAGATTCGAACACGTAATAGGCCTTAGAGACAAGAAGCCCCCAACTGGAATTAAGGCCATTGATGACAACGAAGCCCCCCAGCGAACTTGAGACACATAGTGGATTACGGCTTAGAGTCAACATAGAGAAGAGTAGATGGATTGTATGGATGAGTTCCCCAACAAGATGTACTTGACCCAAAGTCAGTGGCTTTACTTCTTTGGATTGAGTCACATGAGTCCTTGAAGTGACCAAAGAATAGGCTATGGTTCGAAAAAAAGGGGTCAAATTTGTGACAGGGGTCAAGATTTGGCTATGATGCGAGGTTGCTAATGATGTAGGTTCAACATGAGTCTATGTCAGGTTTACGAACTGGCAAAACCATATCAAATTCTTAGCAAGTCAAAGCACTCAAAAGGCCTCAAATGATTTAATGTTAATCTGATCCGGTTTCGAACCCTGAGAAGAGGCTTCTACGTATCCTTACGGATCAGACAACGTAGTTCTGGTGATGATTTGAACAATGCCTCGTGTGAGAGGGCTTTTGTGGTTGTAATGTGAGGCTGTGGTTGAGGGTTTGAAAAAGGCTTGATGATTATTGAAGTGACTCCACGGTGCGCAGTGTGCCTTTTAGACTTTTTCTTTTTGTTTGATTGGGCTTTGAACTTGATTTGCATTGGATTTTGAAATTGATTTGCATTTGAACTTTGATTTTTGCTTTTTCTTTTTGCCATTTTATTCTTTCTTTTCTTTTCTTTCTTTGCACGTGTCTTTTCCTACGCACCTGTTGGTCCAAAGGTTAGGTCGATGTGGGTGATAAAAAAAGATAGGCTAGATTGATAGATGTTTTGCCTCAGAGGTTGGCAAGCGGATTTTGATTGATGGTGACAAAGGCTATGGGAGGGAGGGTTGATTTTTGGAGCTGTGAAAAGAAGCCCTCTTTGGGCAATTGTTTCAAATTAGTATAATATAATTCAGCATTAGATTAAACCAATTGTGGCCAATGAGTGTTGAGATCTTGCATAGAATTAGAAAAATAATATGTCTGCCAGAAACTAATATAAGAGATCTTTTATTGATGATGGAAACGAAATACATGCTATTGTAGGAAAGACTACATAGACTCAAGGGACAGGAATTGAAACGCACATGGCTAGGACTAGGGACTCTATGACCATATCAGAGAACGGGCGCGCAACGATCGATGACCCACGCCTTGGGTGACTCATGATCTTTGATTGTAGTGGTGTTTGATGTTTTCCAGTTGCGGCCAAAGGAGGTATAATGATTAGGCTTTTTTGTGATGATGGAGGTCAGAAGACATGGGCCCTTTGTGAGGTAGGATGTGTTTGACCTTTTGCCTCTTTTGGCCCTAGAGACAAGTTGCGAGTCTTTTGTCTATCTGCTGAAATCAAAAAATTACACTTTAGAATCCAGAAACAGAAAAACAATCTCTCTTAAGAACAAACCCTAACTCAGTCTTGAGTTCTGGACTTAAGGAACTGAACTCGAAATTGGACTTGGATATGGGCTAGATCTAATATTGATTTAGGCTGTACTTCGAGAAGATGTCACCTAACGATGGCCTATATTCAGAATTACAGGGACTCTTCTGCTAGACCTATGACCACTTGAAATTAAGGGTCCTGCCTTGAATCGAAAGTGCCTAGGCTGAGCTTATGATCGAAACCTAGGTTCAGTTTTAGGTTTCTTAGAAGCTTGAAGTTTGAAAGCGAACAAATTCAGATTTCAAGGCTCTTGGTCGTTGAAAATTTGTATATGAAACGCTCCTTCAGATCGAGGTTCTTGAATTGAACTTTCTTAGATCTTGAACCTAATTTAGGCTTAAAGGTTTTCGATTGGAATTAATTTGAACCTAAATTTAGGTTTAAGGTTCAATAAGTCGAAATCTAAGGTCAGATTTAGACTCTTGGATTGGAATCAACCATTAGGTCTGATTCTATTCGGAATGGAGTTTTGAATTCGTAATTGGATTGCAGAATGGCCTAATGGATCAAACAACTTCATTGTCTTGAACCAGAAACCATAGTATTAAGGCGACTGGCGCTTAGTATAAGAAATTGGACTGATGAAGACGTCACAAGTTAACTAAGCTAATGATCTGATACACAAACCAATATTAATATTCATCTAAGGTCGAGGATCTAATGAAACTATAAAGTTCGGCTTGTTAAGTCTGAAGTTCGTACCATTGCCTAAGTGTAGGAGTTGGGTCCAATTTTCAACCACCACATCATTGGTTATGTTATGGCGCAGATTCCCCTTAATTGCACGCATGGTAATCAGTGCTTACGCGCGCGCGATGCGGACGTGCGCGAATTTGGACTGACCTTAGCTCATTTGATGCAATTAACCACATGCACTACAGTATAAAATTCCCCCTGTAGAGTGATCTCGAGCATAGACGATGCCCATATTGAGGGACCAAGGTGGTGCTCTAATAATGACCCTATATTCTGAGGGGTCAGCAAGGCAATAAATTCAATTGATTTAGATTATGGGAACTTATCTGACTTATCATCCTGTCCACTCACCAATGGTGAGTTATCACCAGTGAAGTCGCCAAAAAACTTGTAGGGCTTCGCCACCGCCTTAGACACGGCTGTACCTATCATCTATTCAGTTCATTGGAGTTGAGCCATGAACCTCCGCATTGTGAGAAGCGAGTTGGTGGTTTGCGTGTGTGTCGTCGAATTAGAGGGATCGCCACGTTGTGCCTATATAGCGTCTATTCCTCCACGAGTACGCCCGGAAACATCTGTGCGCATTAAATAATGGCCCCCACGTCCAATCAAGTAACCAGTCTTGAGGTTCGGGACATGGTACGAATTAGATCTATAACCCCAATTCGCCCGCTTTATGCTGGGTCCTCCACTGGTCTCATTTGTGTCTTCCATAATTCATACAATTGAATTCAGAAAGAGCCTATTGAATGAACTTGAAAGCGCATTGATTACTAGGTGGTTGCTATTATGAACAACCGAGACTTCTGACAATGAAGAGCGAGTCGAACTTGCTTGTTAGTCGAATGTTAATAAGGGCTTAGAAAAATCCGGTCGTCCTATGATTATCACTGACTTCAATGTGAAACACGATTAATTCCGGTCTTGTGTATTACAACAGATTATACCAGTGAGTAGAAATATATATCATACAAACGAGACCATGAAAAACAAAGGTTAGTAACGCGATAATACTGTTATGTCCTCCTCACCTTTCAACGAACAAACAATCGAATGTTAGATAAAACTCAAAGAATCCCTTCGATTGGGAATTGCTAATTGAGACAACAAACGCAGTTATACTTGACAAATATGCTATAATAATGTGAAATCCAAAAACCATTGGAAATAAGAAAATATTAAGTAAAACCTACACATATTTACATGAAACCATTAACAAGGCTGAGTTTCTACATTGCTTTAATGAATTAAAACTCAAATAATGGAATTAATCAAATTAAACTGACAAAGGGAATTGAAAAAGAATGAAAGAAAGTTTTGGTGAGTAATCTCAATTCTATACCCTTATTTCGCTTGTTGATTCGAATAGAATCGATGCTTTGAATTGAAATCGTGAATGTTTGTGATTTGATAGCAGTGTTAGATGTGATTCTCAGTGACTTGTGTTCTGTGAAGCTTGAAGCGTCATGAGTGAAAGGTCTATTATCTCTCGGACGAGCAACAGTGACAGGCTCGTGCGGTATTTATAGGCACGCAAAACAGGACAGCAAACACAACCCGTTGGGGAATTGCCCAGCACCTATATACGCCTGACGGAAGAGAGCACGATCATCTACATGAAGGACGTACTATACACGCTCATCCCAGACAGCTATATGCATAACACGATCTTCTTATTTTCCATAGATTTTTGGCAAAACGTATATCTATGTTATGAGCGTATATACGCTCCTGTTGAGCGTATATACGCTCCGTGATTGAGGCTATATACGCTCCTGTTGAGATCGTATATACCGCTCATCTATTGCGTGAATATCGTCATGATTTCATATTATATTTCCAAAAAAACCCGGATAATTCGATTTCCTCCGATTTATTCGTTATTTCCCTTGATTCCGACGCACCTAGACACCCTTGCTCTCCAAAGCAAGATTTCTAGAATGTATCTAGAAGTGTCTCACGTATTTCCGGAGTATTTTTCATTATTCACGTATTTTTTGCGTATTGCGCGTATTTAAAACATTGCAAAAATCAATTAGAAAATCATAGAAAAATCAGAAAAAATATTTAAAAATATTGGCGGATTCAGCAAAAATGTGCGCACAGAGGAAAACAAAAAGCACGAGAATCGCCAGCTTAATTGTTTGAAACTTTGAAACCTTTGAGTTTATCGAGAAAAACGAAAGAAAATATGTTTGCCTTGTAAGTGACTTTGCTCAATAGTTCCGAGTATGACCTCACGTCGATTTCCACACTTCGTGAGTTCAAGCATCTTTTCTGGAGTCGAACAAACGCGAGACGCGGTATGTTTCATCACGGATTCTTCATTTGGGAGACACATTTTCAGGTGTCATACACCAGGCTATTACAAATTTCTTATCCGTACTATCACCCAAAAAATGGGGAAATCGAAATAAAAAGCAATATAAATAGACGAGTGTCAAACCTATTTTACAATTAGGTTCTTCTCATGTTGTAAGCCTCCTTAATGGTCAAGATTTAATGAATAAAGAAAGCTTCCTATATTTTAATTCTAATTCTATAACATGAGCTCAAAAGAAGATTTTTCAATAGGCTCAAGAACTTTACAAGAATTATACCAACATTTATGCATCAACAACAACCACAAACAAACACAAAAAAGAAATCAGAACTCCAAAAGGCGTATTGATGGAAGTCAGACACAAAATACAATAATTGCAATACATTAGAATTAATAGCAAAGAAAAGTGCAGGCACCTCACCAAAATAAGACAGTACTATTTGAACCTGGACAGACCTGGTAGTAGAGTACTATGTGTTACAATTCCTCGGGGTGCTGGAAATGCTAGCACAGTTCTCTCAGGTGTGTGACCATGACTCTGCAGCACTATCTGCTCTGATGCGCACACTTCCTGGGGTCTAATCGAAGTGATCAAGATGCAGCAGCACTCCTACCTGTAAGTTTGTCCAGCACCATTGTGATAGAATAATTCTTTTAAATAATTATTTTTATTAAATGTGAGGACAAATTTGCAACAATAATACAAAGTACTAAAAGTGCCCAACTAATAATTTGCTCATATTTAAGAACCCCAATATTTTAGATGAATGTGATTAGACGAAAATGCATATATCCACCTCATAAAGACCCTTAAACAACTCACCTGAATAGACAACTCAAGTAAAAACTCAATGACTTAACTAAAATTCATATTCAATGTGGCCATTAACTAATGTTTTTTAGGGGGGGGGCCATTTTACATGCAACACGTAAAGCCAAATTACAGCATATATTATTTCGATCCATGATCCACTCAATACAAATAAGAACACACATCATATCAACCTTGCATAAATGCCAAATGATAATATTTACATGTTATTTAAATAAAACAAAAGAATAATCTCCTCCAACTTACAATAACACTACTATAGTGTTTAGAAAGACTTGTTTTAGGATAGAATGTCAGATGACCAATGCGCACAAGGAAAGTGAAAGCTATAGTTGATTAAAAAAATTGAAGTCATGACTTTTAGTGATCATTGTAATTAAATTTAATGACAACAAACCTGGATGCATGAGTGAAACCTTAGAAAGTAGCCAAATTCAGGGGGCATGGGTTGCAACCGTCCCATTCATACAAACCAAGCACCTATAAATAATTAAAACAAATTTAAGGTTTATTGGCGAGCCTGTCTCAACCTAATTTATTGTACAACTCGACATTGCATTTTCAACTGACAAATGTACTAAAAATTTGAATTGTCAAACCCATTCAATGCACAGAGTTAGAAAACACACCATTTGTTAGCAAGTGTTAGTGCTAAATAAATACTCCTAAGTTAGCATGAAATAAAAAATATGCAGGACATATTCTAACACTCACCTAAGTGACCAGGCAATCAATTATAGCTAAAGTAGCATGAAATGGGTGATTAGGTAGTGCCACCAAACCATTAGAGGCTTAGAGCATATGGCTTAATAGAGAAAATTCTAAGCGTCACTAGATCACAACAATATAGTGACAATGCTATGATACAGAAAGGGCCTTAATGACAAGCAATAACCTTAATTATTCTCCAAATATCCTACTAGGAGAAAAAACCTGTGCAAATAACAAACAATTTTAATTCTAATTCAATTGTGAAATCCCCATAAAGGGATTTAGTTTTAAACCAACAAAACTGCAATAAGACAMGAACTTAAAAGCACCGTTTTTGGCAAAATCACATTGAGATAGCGAGGACAATTTAATGTAATCAATCTCAAATTGCCAGCTTCCTCTCCAAGAACAACCTGAAAATCAGTTTCAAAAGTTTTCAAATACATACTATTGTCAGCATAAAATCTATACATGCTACCCAAGTTTATGAAGAGCGACATACAAGAATTGAGCTCAATTCTAGGTATGATCAAATAAAGTCTCAATATCTACCATCTAAATATACACGAGATACTAAAGTGCGAGTTCTGGTTTCGGGTTCTATGCAACATGGTACAATAGTAGCAACAACAACTGCAGCATCTCCTAGGAAAGCAGCAGCCAAAACATACCCATACTGCCTTGGGGTCTGGTCTGCTGCAGCAACAGATGCAGAAGGCAGAACTGCAGCAGTGTAGCAGGCAGAAGGCAGAATAGGGGCAGCAGGTGTAGATTCAGTACGTGAGCATTCCTCGGGTGTCATACTGAGTGTGCAGGTAGTGCAGCAAACATACAGGGCTACAGGTCACACAGACATGCATCCCCATATTCTATACTGATATGTTCACATATAATTTTATTTATCAGGTTGCTTTTTCTTTGTGTGAAAATACAAGTCCAACTCAAAACAGACCTATACTTTATTTTTTGAATTCAATTTGGTCGCCAAACCTAACAAATTTACGATTAAACGAAGCAAACATACAAATTAATTTTAATCCTAATCCTAAACAAATAAAGGGAAACAATCGTAATCTAGAAAAAGTGAAAAAAATATAATGCATCTTAGTTGGGCTCTTACACGATGTGATGACAAGACGAGTGGTAAAACGGCAAAATTTATGAGAATAAAAATGAATAAGTGTAGACACCCAAATGTGTCTCCCCAAATGAGTAATCGATGATGAAACATACCACGTTTCGTGATCGATTCGATTCCGAAAAGACYCYGCTGAACTCGTAGAAATTTCAAAATATGTGAATTCACACTCGAAATCATGAGGCAAAGGTCAATCAAGAGGCCAAAAGAATTTTCTTTAATCATTTTCTATTTTTCGGAATTTTCTGTTAATTGTAAGATTTTTTATACAACTTGCACTGGTGATTTTCATGAATTTTCACTTTTCATTGCATTTTTCTGAGTTCATCAGTATTTTTAGATTATTTTTCTGATTTTTCTACGATTTTCTATGAATTTTGCAATATTTACAATATCAAAATACGTAGGGAATACGCAAAAAAATACAGACATACTACCACAACAACCAACACACCGGCATCGTTCCGGCAATCCTAGAACTCTACAGTAACGGATTTCCTTGCAGCGACGGACTGTTCAGCATCTCCATCCCGATCAATCTTCGCAGAACTCAAGAAAAAACTCTTGAAATAAGGCAAAATAACTGAACGTATATAGCTCAAAAGGACTACTATACGCTCTAGAGGAGCGTATTATACGCCCACCAACATGAGCGTACTATCGCTCACCAACATAGCGTATATACCGCTCCACTACATGAGCATATAATACGCTCACCGATGAGCGATATACGCTCGCCCGTATGAGCGTATATACGCTCACTTCTGTGCCTTCACGCCTACTAAAACGGCCTTGCCTCTCGATTTTTGAAAACAACTTTCACGAACAACAACACATTACATTTCAGAACCTTTCGCAACCCCAGATAGTACTACGAGATTACCACAAACACTCTGAGCATACAACCGACCTCATCACACATAAGTCTCTTGTCCATACAATACACATTAAATACGAGTTTCGCATCCTTTCGAATCGATTCACGAACGAAATCAAGGTCTATAACTCTGAGAATTACTCACCTAAGACAGATTATTTTTCACTCTCTTTAATCATCTGTTTCTCTTTTAATAAAGATGAAACGATCCCAAGCAAATAACTAATATATCTATCACCGAGTGTTCGAATTTAATGGGATTACAACAATGTGCCTAGAAACCGAAATCTTTTGAACATCTCATTGTAAATATGTAGATTGTTATTCACGTTTTCAAATCAGTTTCATTGTAACACTTATTATTATCATCACTCTGTCACAATTTATTATATTGCCATAATCGTTGATGTCTATATTCCTTACTAACATGTGCAGTTTCGTACTTGCATAGCCAATCATCTCAAAGGGCGTTCCTTTAGTTTTTACTTTAACGATTTCGTTATCTATTAGTGATTAGAGGGCGACGAGCCATAATCGTATACCAAGTATAACATGGACCTTCCAGAGAAGGCCAGACAATACACATGGTTTATTTATCCCTATTCCTTAATCATTAACCTTTTTAAGTTCCTTTCATTTCCAACTTAAAACATTTCACAAATATTTTTTGTCAACACGCACACTTATCCAGTATATGAGCTGATCCCTTAAAAACACAGAACCACTTCGGACGAATATATCTAGTCAATTAGCTCACTCTATCATAAATACACAGGCAGATGTCTAAACAAACACGTCAGAAGGAGAAAAGCTTCTTTAATCTCACCTCCTCAAACCTGGGATGTCCGTATCTCTCGACAGTAAAACGATCAGCCCTTTCTCGGAGTGTCGTAGGCACATGGTCATCCACCTTAAAACCGTTAGCCACAACTATTGACATAATTCAAAGAGATGGTCATCCGCTCACTTACACAGCCGTCCTTCCGGCGCATGCGTCCATCCACCAGTAGGATAGAGCGAGCAACTAGCTCACTCATTGTTCCTCTACTAACACTGAGCTCGACCATCACCCCTGCACCTACTCTTTTACATCAGCCACTTCGGGCACCCCTGAGTCCAAGCTCTAACTCCAGCCAGGCACCCTAAGGCACCTGTTAGTGCGCTTTCAAGGTCAATCGAAGTCATCCACATGGCAATCCCCATATTACTGTCGGTCCGCTTACCGCTTCGTATTCAAAAACTTCAACAATTGAAGACTCTTACAACAATACATGAGATTCAAAACCAATTCATACTAACAATTACAATTGCAAAAAAAAAAAAACTACATCAAAAAAAACTAACCGCCAAACTGCCACAAATAACCAATTCACGCCTCTTTTTAACTTCCCTCGAACTGAACTACCGACGTAGTTACCTACTGAATGTGGGACCTATTCATCTTCCACGGGAATAAGGCGAAAGGCGGATTATGGACAATACGCAATCATGACCAGTCAAAAGATCAATGTCACCAAACCAAGTGATACCCATGTCGCCGCGAAACCAACAATCGGGTTACTGACCCTATCTGTGGGCCATTAGTAGAGCATCCACTGTTTCGGTGTCTGATTAACCTGTATAGGCACGGTTGGTGATCCCCTGAAATTCGAACAACACACGCCCAACGCATTCACATATGCCGGATTCCATGGCTCACATCTCCATGACACTGAAGCTGAGTAGTCAACCGCCCCGTCTGAAGGGGAGAAGCCCACTAATCAATAGCATCCCACAATTCATTCATGAGAATTTCAATTCAAGAAAATGAGAGTATTAAACCCTAAAAAAATGAAGAAACTCTGATTATAACAACACACAAACACTTATAATAAAAAATAATATGATTTCAATTATAAACCCTAAAATAATGGCTTACTTCATCCAGATTAGGTATTGTTGAATTGTGCAAATCGATCGCGTGGATGAAGGAACAACTATGGCGACTAAAATAGTGATAATTAAAGTTTCAATCGAATGAAAACGCTAATTTCAAACAATTGATTGAGTTAATTTCAATAAACGAACTAAATATTACAATTAATCACGAACTGAAAAGAGAAGTGAATGGCAACAATCAAGATGTGAATGAATTGAGATGAAACTTACATCGCGACATCAAAGATATCTGAGTGTGGCATGAATCAGTAATCTTGAACTTCGCTTTGAATTTAATCAATACTCAAACTGATGAAAAGCAAATTTTGTGATTTTGAATTATTCAATTAATTTAATAATTATCAATTGATACATGCGTATGGGGAGAAAGAGAATCGTGGGTAAAACTAGGTATACGGTGAATAGGTGCGTGCCTCCACGTTGGAGTTCGTGCAATGCAGAACTSAGGCAGGGCAGCGCATCAGAAAGAGTTCATAATGGGTCTTTTCCTAAGCAGCTGCAACTCGAAGAAATTCCCAGAAACACAAATTGGCGGAATCAATTGCCATTAAGTAACGGTAATCGTTACTGCAGTAATCAAATCAAACAGCAAGTAACAGATTGGATTTTAYGATTCCATTTCCAACTATCAAAATATTCATACCAAACATAGATAATAAGCCTCATAATTTATCACCACATGAATTTGAAAAACAGGAAACAGCAAACCGAATTCAACCTCTAAATCCTATCAATTTTCAAGCAACAATATATATTCRAGAGACGCTTTTAGGTATTCATAAGAGGGAAAATTCTCATATTAGGTTAAACTTATCATCAATCACTAAGAATGGAATCAAAATTAGCAAAGCAATTACTCGAAAGCAAGAGAAGGAAACTAACAGAGCGACACTCGGAGAAGTCGATGATGGCGCCAGAATCAACAAGAAGTTCGCCAAGAGCGTCGAAACACCYTCGCCTTCGGAGCCAAAATCGAAGTCTTCATCAACGAGAACATTAACGATGAAATTAATGATAGGTTCATCAATGTCGTCTGCCTTTTACCCAACACTTCGTGCACCACTGAGCTCGCTACTTCCATCATCTTCGAAGGCCGCGCAAATTAGGAGAGAGAAAGCTATGGTTGTCTTTTTTCAACGCTAATAATCTGCAAAATGGGGTTGTGAATTGGATAATCAAATTAAGAAATTGACAACCAAAAAGGGGTAAAAAGACGAGACCTTGGTAAAATCGTATTTGGAAGAAGTGTTACGAGCCGCGAATCGAAAAGGGCGAAGTGACGGGTAATCGGGCTTTAAATCGGGTTGCAGTTCATGGTGGTGGTGGTTGGAGGGCATGGCAACGACAACTCCTTTGTCTTTCTGATGCAAACAAGTCATGAACCCTAAAATCCCACCAAAAAACAAAAATTCGAGCAAGAAATCATCAAAAAAAACATGGAATTTTAGACTAACAAAAATGAGAAAAACTTAATGTTTAGAATCAAGGTCGAGATTCGAAGGGAGGGACTTTGAGTGAGGTGACAATTTAGAAGGGAAGAGATGGAATGGAGTATGTCAGAAGGAAGATTATTGTTGGTTGATAGAAATCAAAACAAATTGATGAAGAATAAAGGTTGGTGGGTTAGAGTAGGAAGAACTGCCGATACAAATTGTCAAAAGAATGAAGGTTTGGTTACTTCAACATTTTTTATTTAATTTTTTTTGAAGAAATTAAGTGAAAAAAGTTAAAAAAAACTGCCCACTAATAAAGAGACGTTGACTAAGAGACCTTTAACTCTTAAGTCTTAACTGAGCAATTATGTACAATTCCACCTTTAAAGTGCATCGACATTCAATCCCGTTAAAAATAAAATTCAGAAAAATATAATTTTTAAGGCTCTAATCTAAAAAATAAACCGAAAACTAAAAATGTGTGCATTCCTTAAAAAAAATCTTATCTTATCTTATAATAAAATATACTAAAGCAATCCCCACATCTTCATATTTTSCCTCTCATTCTCACTTTATTATTAATTATTATATATTTATTAATTATATTTATTAGTTTTTATTATTTACATTTATTATTGCATAAAAATTATAAGAAAACATTTAATTAAGGTTAATAATTGTACTCGTACTTTGGATAAAACTTTAAACATTTATTAATTGATATACATCTATTATTCTATTTATTATCACAAATATAAAATTTATGAAATAATCACATTTTTAAAAAAAATAAGTTTTGATTTTAATTACTCCGTACGATATTTCGTATTTTATTTAAAAGTCGGGCATTTGCTCGGGTATTATTCAGTTAAAAATAACTACTCCATACATGTTTTTAAAAAACAACAACAAAAAAAAAATAACCACCCTCAACTAAACCTCTTCTATATTCTATCCTTTCGTCAGCTTTAATATACTCGGTACTCTATTTCCTTCACTTTTATTATTTAATAATAGTGATATAAACCATTTTTACCAAATAAAATAATCTTTTACCATATATAAAATACATGGTAAGAAATTGGATGCAATAAACATAATGTCTAACACTAAATTTATTTGCTTAATTTCCAACCACCAAAAAATAAAAGTCACAAAAAGCAATAAAAGAAACAAACAGAGGTCAAAACATAGGACTATTCCTAGAATCCATGATCTTAAGTCGCTATGACATTCATAAACTAACCCAATCTTTTCGTATAATAGGGGATTGAGGCTAATGCTATGTTCCTTGATGTAACTTCGTACAACCTGTTTTAAGCAGCAACAACATAATGGAGCGGGTCGTCATTGTCACGTTGGAGCTTATCTCCAATGTGATACAAGTCGCATTTCTAGTGCTCGGAGAGCCTTGACGCTATTGGTACTTGCTACGACACATTCAAGTGAGATGAAGGAAACGTACGGTAGGAGCCTAGCGGAGAGGTTAGTGCTTATCGGATTGTTGATCCCAAGCGATGAGATTCAAACAAGAGTGAGCTGTGGTAGTCAACGACAAGTGTATAAAGCATTATCTTATCTTAATTTAATTCCAATCAAGTCGCGTGTAGTGTGGTAACGTTGGTAGTTGTATCGTTGCAGAGGATGTGTAGACGAGATTGAGAGTATTAGTATGGTCTTATAACGTGGATTGGTTCATATAGGTGTATTTGCCGTTGAACATATTACTGCTGCCAACACTCTGATTGCTGGTAATTTGAATGAAAATTTATCGTGTTTCTGGTCCATATGTGACTAAGGAGTTTATTAGACAGCTAGCCGATGTGGAAGCTGCTTGGGGGGTAATAGAGTGGTTGATGAAATTTATGTAAGTCAAATCAGATATTAGAACACGCCAAAAATTATGTTGTTATCACTATTAAAGAGTTGAGGAAACACCAGTGAAATAGCTATTAGAATAAGAACAGCGAAGTGGAAGTGGTGTTGGATAAATTTAGACGACAGAACGTTCGTCACTCTGAATCTTGTAGCAGATTATGATGTAGATTTTAGATGGATCTGCAGTGGCTCAGGACCTAGTTGCTACGGGTTGATGTATTCTAAAGTAATGCTTGTTAGTCAATATTCCAAAGGATTAAATCCCGTTCGGACGTTCGATGTGGTGTGTATTAAGGTGAGTAAATGGATAATTGATTTGTGGATGGATAGAGACACTACTAAGTAAACGTGTTGCAGTCCTATGGGGGATTGAATGATATTGGTTAAGTGGTATATGCGAGTTTCCTTGGTGGCCATTGGGCGTTTTGTTTATGAAGTAGTTAAAATATGTGTGCAACACTTTTATAAATGTGTTGCAGTAGTGAGTTCCAAATGATCAGAGGACTTTTCAGTTATAGCAACACATTAATTAAGTGTACTGACAATATTACCATAGCCTTGTAATATGATTATAGACCCAACGCTTGTACACGTATGAACATTAAAGTTGCGTGCATATAAGTAAATGAATTTTTTTAAGCGAGATCTTTATGTATTAAAAAGAAAAAACAAAAAAAAGTAAAAAATGAAAAAGGCTGCAAAGAAGCTACAACAAAAGATCTTCGAAATTTTCCAAAGGCCATCATTTCATCCCAAAGCCATTCCTACACCACTCGCGACACAACAGATGCTAACCAACTCGACGACTCTCTACCTCGTATTTCAAAATATTATCAACAATCTCTTTAGTTCTCAAATTTTTCAACAGCATATACTATATATGCTCTATCTCAACGCTGCTATGAATTTGGAAAACTCTCCAAAATTCTTCATCTTCCTACATCAACAAATCACAATCTTTTCTCTCCTTTCAAATTTATTGGTTTTTTGGGTGAGGAGAGGTGAAAGCTAAGTCAGTAACGTATCAATCTAATATTCAAAATGTCGATTTGTTTTGAGAGATTGAAGCTTATTTCGAAAATTTGCTATTTAAGGTTCATTCTGTGGGTTAAATTCGAAATTGAGTCTGGTGCTCATTTCTAAATCAGGTGCTTTTCTAATTCTATTAAATCCTGTTATGCTGGTTTTTTAGGGTTTATATATATTTCAGTGATTGTATATTTATGTATAAAAGTATTTATGATCGGAATTGGAGAAATAAAGTACTTGCATTTTTAGGCGATTTGTGGCTAATTGAGAGTATTTTTTTGTTTTTTTAGAGTAATTTGTTATTTATTTTTTTTGGTTATTTCGTATAATTTTTTATGCAATTTCGTTTAATATTCTGGCTTGATCCTACTGGTAATTTTCTTTTTCCAATACGAATCGTTATATA
>SNQN01002270.1:0-55243 GCA_008642245.1 Bassia scoparia | reverse complement strand
CACTTTATTTATTTTGATGAAAATGTCAAAAAAATGATGATAAATAACTAAAAAAATACGGTAGTAACATAATAAATCATATGGAGTAAAACAATAGGGCGTGGTTCGGCCTAGCTTTTTTAGTAGCTTTTAGCGTTCTAACTAGATTAAAAGCTACTAGGTTAATTTTATTATTGTTCGGCAAGGTAGCGTTTGAGTAGTTTTTAGTGTTAAACGCTACCTTTTTAAAACTCTAGTAGGAGTAGCGTTTTAGCTTTTAGCTTTGAAGCTAGGATAAAAAAACTACTTGTGTAGGGCTTCG
The DNA here is from genome assembly GCA_008642245.1 of Bassia scoparia. Lineage (NCBI taxonomy): Eukaryota > Viridiplantae > Streptophyta > Magnoliopsida > Caryophyllales > Amaranthaceae > Bassia > Bassia scoparia. Next base: position 54,942 of record SNQN01002270.1, on the reverse strand, counting down.
CCCGCCTTAGGCAAGGGGCGTGACCTCAGCTTCAGTGTCATGGAGTTGAGCCATGAATCCGCATGTGAATGCGTTGGGGTGTGTCGTCGAATTGAGGGATCGCCACCGTGCCTATATAGGTTATTCACGGACGCCCGAAACATTGGTGCCAAATCAATGGCCCACGTCCAATCAAGTAACCAAGTCGTGGGTTCGGGGACATGGTACGAATCAGATCTGTAACCCAATTCGCCCGCCATGATGCGGCCTCTACTTCGTCCTCATTGTAAGTTCCATTAAATCATAACAATTGAATCAAAGGAGCCTATGATTTGACTTTTGGAAGTGCATTGATTACTTAAGTGGTCTATATAAACAAACCAAGACTCATTACAATGATAAGGCGATCACTTGATTGTTAGTCAATGTTAATAAGGGTGCTTAGATAAACGGTCGTCATGATTTATCTGACTTTATGTGACAAACGATTAAATTCCGGTCTTGGTGTTAAACAATATATACAGTGTGATTTGAATATTATTAGTATATACAAACGAGACAGAAAACAAAGGTTAGTAAGGCAATATAATAATATGTGTGTCTCCTCACCTTGTCACTGCAACAATCAAATTGTTAGAATAAAAACTCAAAAGGAGTCGCCTTCGTTGAATTGCCTAGTGAGACAACAAAACGCGTTAGTATTGACATAATAATATGAATATAATAAATAAAAACCAAGATAAAACGCTGGAAGCAATGAAAAATATTAAGAAACCTACAATATTTACATGAAAAGGCTTGACAAGTGAGTTCTACATGGTTTTTAATTGAATTAAAACTCAAAATAATCGATTTAATCAAATTAAAAGAGACAAAAGGAATTGAAAAAGAGGTGAAAGAAAGGTTTTGGTGAGTAATCTCAGATTAAATATACCCTTATTTTCCGCTTGTTGATTCAAACAGAATCAATGCTTGAATTGAAAACGAAATGTGTTTTGAGTGGTTTTGAGAGTGTATAGTTGGTCTCGTGACTTGTTCACCCGTGACTTGTGCTGTGAAGTGTTGAAAGTTTGAAGCTGTGAGAGCGTGAAATCGTATGAAGTGAAGGTTTTTCGAACTAGCAAGGCAAAAGCAAGTATTTATAGGCACGAGGCAAAAAACGAGTGCAAAAAACCCTGCGATATACGCTTGGTGAGTAAGAATGGCGTATATACGCTCAGGGGGTATACGCTCATCGTATATTACCTTCTCCTTTTCCATTGAGTATTGGCCAAAAACGTGATGTTGTATTGAGCGTATATACGCAGCCTTTGGAAGGAGCGTAATACGCTCCTTGCGTGGGAGTAATATACGCTCATCATCTGAAGAAGATCAAGAGACGTTGAGCGACTACAATAATCGTTCTGTGGAACTCTTATTGACTCTCGCGCATCCTATAGGATTGTTCTGCACTCAAACATAGCCGACTACGAATACATGGAGATATATGCTTATTGATCTCCCAAGAGTAGACACGAGATTTCCATTTCTCATAGAAAGTTATCAACCTATGGCAATAGGTGCAAAGATTCTGCTCTACTAAACAATCTCGCTTTGCTCTCAAGCAAACTAAAGGCGAACTGTAATTATTAATTCAGATGAGAAAAATAAACGCGAAATTTTGAAGATGAAGGAATCGCTGCGTCTGTCTTGCGTAGAATATGCGGGAGGTTCCAACCGATATTTGTGCCTGGCGTGAGAAGAAAGCATTTTCTAATTTTACGTGCCTCATCGTACTCTACTAGGTTGCGTGATCTCTAATCGGCTCACATGCCGGGCGTTTGCCCTCACTAAGACTTATTGTCACAACGACATCTTTCTCCACTATACGATTTCATCAACTCAAAATCATAGGAGAGAAAAAGTCAACGGTTGAGAAAACAACTCAATTAAATATTTTGCAATCAAGTCATGTTGTGCGAGAGGGAGTCTTTAACAGAGAGTGTATTATGGAAATGTGTTACGTCTGTCACGATATGATCTAGGATAAGACAAACTAGAAGCGCAACAGGACGCAGAAAGCACACGCCAGCATATAAACTCGTTTGAAAACCTTGACTAAACTCATCGAGGGTTGTGTTCAATCGGAGAGCCAAAACGGCAGAAAAAAACTAGAAACGACGGAAAGGAATAATAATGTTTGCCTGTAACGTGTAGGTGACCTTTTTGGCATTAATTATTGGGCGAGAATCAAGGAGCTATTAAGTGACAACGGTAACAAGGTTTTTAAATGTGTAACCGTCAAAATAACGAATGAACCGGTCGTAAAATAAAGCCACACCACACCACATCTGTGCGCACTGCGTAATCTAATTCCCGAAGTATGGACTCACGTAATTCCAATTTTCGTGCGTGAGATTGCACAAACAGTCATGCTTCCCGCGAGGCCGGGAGTCGAAACAAACGCGAGACGCAAGGGTACCGAGATTTCCACGGCACGGATTACTCATTTTGGGGGAGAGCGACTTCAGGCGGCGCGGCGTTGTCTACAGAAGTGCGTCGGCTAGTTTCACCCTTTGACTGAGATAACCTCACGCCACTAGACACCCGAAGAGCGACTATGCGATTATCGTCTCAAGAACGATATAGAGAGTGCCAATAATGTATCTCGCATATCTGTGAGACGACGGAGGAGACAGTACTCGAAGAGCGAATGTTTTCGTGCGCATGTCTACTTCCCTTAGGATTGGGTACACTATCTATTTCTCACCGCACAACTTAACTTTGCATTTCCTATTACATTCTCCAACACTCCCAAAGGCCAGCAACACAACAACAACAGCCACCAGGCCACCTACCGCCTAGCGTGGACCTTAATAGGTGTCGAAGCCTTATGGAAGATGATGTTTCTTCTCACTGAGGAGAGAGTAGAAGATGTTCAGGACCCATCGAGAAGAGAAGCAAGGACCGTGAAAGTTCCTTAATGAAATGCCCGAAAGATCATTGAGATCAAGAGGAAGGAACCAAGACCGCCCAGGCTAATCCTGACAAGAAGAGATGAGAGCTTAAAGCAAGTCATCGATACCGAAGAGGAAGGCATATCCACTTAACTGGTTCTTACGCAAGCACGAACAGTGGTAAGGTGTGATACTTTGAGAACCTGCTAGCCGCATCTCATCGTTTCTTTGTTCCCATGCGGTTTTTGATGTAGACTTTCGAAGCGTATGTGATTGGTTCTCTATCGACTACCACACATCTTTGACCGCACGTGTGCCTGCTCCTTCCCCCGGTATCGAGATCGCTACTGGTGAGGAAATGCAGCGGTGCGGCCATAAGCCGTTCGACTTTTAGATCCCACCAACGTGGGGGGACGGTGGTGTCACCAAGCAGGTGCTCACCAGGATAGGGGTTAGGTCAGACATCCCATTGGGGTGACTAGGGGATGAAGCGCTCTCCCTGACTGACCAAGAATTCCCTTCTCTCCTTCTATCCTCATTGGCCCGCATCTCATATTAAGATTCCAAATTTTCTGTCCATTGTTCATGCTTATGATGGAAACCACATTACCCGTATGCATCACCTGGGCAATGAAATCAAACAACAAATGCTAACCACACCTAGGCCGATGATGCGACTTGGTTGTAAACCATAATGCCTTCCGACCCAAGAGATTACATCGTCAAGGGGGCATTGACTCTGGAACACCAAAAATGGGATGCGCCTCAATTCCGGATCAGCGGCTCTTTATCTACAAAACGTGATACCTTGTTCTATCCACGAGTTGAACCGACCCCTTTAAATTGAATTGGCTGTTCTTTTATGGATCCTGCTTTAAATTCTAATTTGATCTTATTATCTAATTGAACCTACTACCTTGCTGGGCTTGCTTGTGTGAGATGTCAATTTGATGAGCTGGCATATTTATGAATTCATGGTCTAGAAATTGAATTTTGCTGTTCTTGAATTACAATCATAACTTCCATTTCTAATGGTTGTTTTGGGTTTCTAATTGGATGTTGTACTTAGTTACAAAATTGAATTTATTGTGCTACTGCTTGAAGTCAAACATATTATTATGTTTGCAAACTGAATTGGTTGGTTGCTGTGGAACAACCTCATCCTAAGCTCACTCGCGATGAGATAATCGATGGTTATGTTAAAACTCTTGCTCAGACTCTTAAGAGGCCTAATTTTGTGTGTTAGATTCCTGTTCATTTTGTTTGAATTGGGTTAAATTTCGGGAAATGTTGGTGTTTTTGTTTTATGCAGTGAAGAGGAGGCTAGAATGAACTGTTATTCTGTTTCATCATGGCATTACATTGATTTCAATGCTTTAATTTCAGAGGAGCATGATTGTGTGAGTTGGTTAGGCGATGCACCCAAGCCAGATGTACAACAGCACCACCAAGAACAACAACAACGGTCCTTGGGCACTATGCCAGTACAGTCACGCATGCATGTGGTCTTGGGTACTGTGCAGCATCGCATTACAGAATGTGCAGGCCAGACAACAAGAGATGCAGCAACACCGGGTCCTACAGCAGGTACTGCAGGTGGGTCCCTGCAGTAGCCATTTTTCGGGCAAGAAGAGGTTGATTTTTTCTTAGCTAACCATCTTCGTCAAATGTTCTTGTTAGAKGTCACACAACGAAAGGTAATGTGATAGGAGGAAAGCTTTAACCTCTTTAGTTATCCCTCACTCTCTACTTGTGTTGGTTTATTATGTTTGTAATACTCTGTATGGTTATTTGCCAAAAAATATACTCTGTATGGTAAGAATAGTTTGGGTCTCGTTCATGAAAATGCTTGCTGCTATAGTGCTATGGAATGGATAATACAACTACATAGAAACATATAGTCCATGAAGTACAAAGAGTCGTGTACACATATGAGTTATCTCGAAACTTGGGTCAAATAACTCTAGATTGTCTCGTATTAAGATCAGTATCTGATTGAAATATTTATTCACATGTTAACATTAGAGTCTTTTACATTATTTAATTATTTGTCAATGGAACTCAATCAACTCATATTACTTTAGCCCTTTTCATTTCATTCATCTAATGTGATTATAGATGGGACAATATGGAGTCTAATAATAGTGACTAGATGCAATGCAAAAAATGACCCCAAGTATAGAATTGGTCCCATTATTGTTGTTTGTTGCTGCCCAACCTTAATCAGGTTGATTATGCCTATGAAAACTTTTATACTACACCTTTGTTTGTTTCTCCTAACCTTGCCTGAATGTACTTTGATTTATTTTATTTTTAAAATTTAAACCTATCTTGGTGTGTTGAAAGGCTTCTTGTTTTTGCTGAACTTTGGCCTGATTTGTGGCCTTGATTGCAGCTCCTCTACAGGTGTTTTTGATGATATTGCATATCATTTATTAGTCTATTGGCTTGATTTCTTTTTGTTTTTTTTTTGTTCATGCCATACTTAGTTGTGCTACTCTATTTGTCACAGATATAGTTTGTGTGGTGTGTAGACCTTATTCACACCTGATGTTGTTGCTGATTTATTTAATCTCAAGATGCTGCTCCTCCTGCTAATGCCTCAAGGTTGGTAGCTATTGAAAGTTTACTTACTCTTATGCGAAGTAGTTATACCTGCTTTGATCCCTTTTTGTCCTTGGTTCTGATATGCCAAGATGAGATATTAGCTTGAATGCAAATTGATCTGAAGTCTCTTTCATTTTCCACTTATATCAGGTTTATATGTATAACTTTACCACTTAATGAACTTCAATAAGCATACACAATCTGAACGTATTGACTGGATGCATAATTGACTACTTTCCTACAGGTGCACTTCGTACACTGTTTGTTGTATATCATACCAGTACCCAATGTTCAATTAGACTTATTTGATCGACCAGAATGTTTTGCGTTCTCTGATACAACTTGTACCTGTCTAAGCCTAATGGATCCTTCCATGTAACAGGATTCCCCTAAAGAGCCTAACAGTCTTTGAATTGAGGAAGGACAACATTTGATTCTTCGAACTAAAGGGGAAGGATCAGGACTCCATAAAGGATTCAGCTCACTGAGTTGCCAGTTTCGGAGCCAATCTAAGATTCCGATGAATTTTAATAATGCAGTATTAATCTTAATTTACTATACTTTGATTTTTTCTTTATTGGTAGTTAATTAGATTCAATTATAGTGACAGTTGTGAATATCCATTTGAACTTTGAATATGAAGTATATAATGTAAGTTTTGTATCTTTCCACAAGTTAGTATTTTTGATTCTAGTAAATTTGCACATGGTGCATTATTTTAATAAAGTCGGTAGTCTAATGTTATTCCAATTTACGTTTGTATGTGGTTCTGGTAATAAAGAATTTATTGTTACTGGGTAGTTTCTGAACCTCCGCTTCTCTATATGTTGTATTATATGACTGAAGATGATGTAATTTCCTAATTGAGATTTGAGTCTGCTTTTGAGATTGCATAGATAAATACCTTTAAAATAAGTGACATCTACCAAGTGTGGTGCTTTGTAGGATTGTGATGGACTTTTTTGGACGTGGATCTAGGATTTGGGCAAATGATGATATTTCGGGGGCTGCAGCAGCAGTTAGCAGCAGCAGTGGCACTTTTCAATCAGCAGAGCATGCAGAACAAGTATGGTAGTGCAGGCGTCGCGAGAAGAGACGGGGGCTTGAGCCAGTGCACTAAGAAGTACAGATACACAAGGCCATTGCCAGCAGCCGTTGCAGGTCCTCGCACAATGACGACCCCGCTCCGTTTGTGTGCGTTAAATACGGTTTTGGAACGACTACAATATAGGAAAACAAGGCATGGGCCCAATCCCTGATTGGTTACCAGAGCGTTGTGATTCGAATGCCTTTGGTTTTGTTTTGTGCTTCTTTTTGGCTTGTTGTGACTTCTATTATTAGTTTTGGATGGTTGGAAATTCAAGAAAAAAATTTGTTTGTGCTGTTTGAAGAATTAAAACGATGTTTTTAAGTTTTTTTAATTAATCTTTAATAACGGATATTTAATTTGATTATTTATTATTATATTATTATTTATTATTATGTATTATTAAGTTTTTTATTATTATTCATTCATTGATCTATTTTTGTGGTAATTAATTTATTATTATTATTAGTTATTATTATTATATGTTTATTAGATTATTATTATTATTATTTGTTGTTGTTCATTGTTTGTGTTGTCTGTTGTGTTGATTGTTGTTTTGTTAGTTTGTTTGTTGTTCGTTGTTGTTGTTGTTGTTGTTGTTGTTGATTGTGTTGTGGGTTGTTGTTGTCGTGTTGTTGTTTTGTTGTGTTGTTGTTGTCTGTTGTTGTTCGTTGTGTTGTTGTTGTTGTTGTTGTGGTGTTGTGTTGTTGTTGGTTTGTGTAGTGTGTTGTTGGTGTTGGTGTTGTGTTGTTTTTGTTGTTGTGTGTCTTTGTTGTTGTTTGTGGGTTTTGTGTTGTTGTTATGTGTTGCGTTGTGTTGTGTTTTATTGTGTTGTTGTTGTTGTGGTTGTTGCGTTGTGTTGTTGCTTGTTGTTGTTGTTTGTCTGTGTTCGTTGTTGTTGTGTTGTTGTTTCGTTGTTGTTCGTTGTTGTTGTTGGATTGTTGTTGTTCGTTGTTGTTGTTGTGATTGTTGATTGTTGTTGTTGTGTTGTTGTTGTTTTGTTTGTTGCTTGTTGTTGTTGTTGTATTGATGTTGTTGATTGTCTGTTTGTTTGGTTTGTTGTTGTGTTGTTGTCGTTTTGTTGTTGTTGTTGTTTGTTGTGTTGTTGTTGTTGTTGTTTATCGTTGTTGTTGTGTGTGTGAGATTGTACTGTGCTGTTGTTGTTAGTTGATTAGTTTGGTTGTTAGTCTTTGATACGGTAGTTATTTATTATCACATATGTTTGCTCCAAAATTTAATTCTAAGGTACTTATATCGTTTGACTTATAGTATTGTTAATTTTAGTCATACTAACCTCAAAGTCTCATTTAATTTAATTTGAGTCCATGTTTATGATACTTATGATCAAGGTCTTGATAATGATAATTATACCAATCGTGCAAATTGAATTTAATGAAGCAAATGCATTTTTTTTCCTACAACATATCTCAGACGTAAAACCGTTCCGATGCGAGCACGATGCGCATCGCGCGTGGTGCAACGACTAGCACCAAAAAAAGAAAGAGATTAAATGGGAAAAGTAGACATAAACCCAAATTAAAATAGCAAAAATTAGTTTTAGCACGCAGATCAATTTAACATAGGAAAGTTACGGCACATATCACGCGCATAGAAAAGTAAACATAAACCCAAATCTAAATTTTCAACTAGATTTTCTAGTTTGTATACTATCAGTCTATCACTATGTTAATTTATAGCTAATTCGGAATGCAATTTATTTTAAGTATAATAATAATTTTATATATATATATATATAATAATTATATATATATATATATATATATATATATATATATATATAAGTTTTGATTTCTATATGTATTAATCTCGATCTTTGCGTCTATGACTCTTTCAAGTGCTTAATCAAGACCGGAATTTGTTTGAATCACATTAAATTTAGATTAATTATGGACGAACGGATTTTTGGCACCATAGTAATTTTATTAATTCAAAGTGGTCACAATTATTAGGCTATTAGGCTAGGTGTTCGTTGCTTGCATAATAGAAATCAACTCTTGTAATATTTTTAGTGCACTTTTTGAGGTCAAATCGATAGCAGACTCTTTGAATTCAATTATTCTGATTTATGAAACTACAATGAGATCGAGTAGAGGCCYCTACATGCAGGCGGATTGGGTCAAAGATCTTATCAGTACCCGTTACCATACCAAACAGTGGGGCCATTAATTTGGCACCATTGTTTCGCGCACCCATGATTAACCCGTATAGGCACAATGGCGATCTCCTCTATCGACAACACACCCCAACGCACTCATGTGCGAGATTTGTGTCTCAAGCCTACAATTCAAAATCGATGTAGGTCYTACGCCCGACAAGGGCACACGCCTACAGTTGTTAGGTCATGACCAAAAAAAGTATTTTAGTCATCGCCAACATATGTGTTGAACATAACTTGACTATAACAAAGTTGGAATTTTATAAACACAMACCAAAAAAATACGGCAATATCCAAAGTATGTTGTGTACATTACTCGAACTTCTTTAACTTTGCTTAAATTCACCCCTTTTGTGGTCAACAAAATAACATAAGTGGAAGATAAATATCAACACGCAAACAATTCTTTCACTGCGATTTTATTTATTTTCCTCCAAAAATATAGTAAGAAAGATATATACACTTACGTAGATTATATACATAAATATTCTAATGCCTAAAATACAGCAACATATATAATCCAATGACTACCGACTAATGACGGTAATACATGTGTGATATATTCTATAATATATTTACACATATATACCAATATTTATTTTCTAAAACGAGGCAGTGGTTGCATTAGATAGTTAGTCATAGAGGTGATCATGGGCCGGGCCGGATCAAATTCGGGATAGGCTTAGCTTTTATATTTAGGCCCTTAAATCGGGCAAGGCCAGGCTTGGATTCGGGCCTAAACTTGTTGCCCAAAGCCCGAAAAAATAGAGCGAGCTTGGCGGACTTTTTGGGCTGGGCCCAAAAAATCAACTAAAATGTGTAAAAAGTCACGTCCAAAGCCCACACAAAATTTGGGAAAAATCGGGCCGGCCCCGGCCTGGCCCGATTTTGGGCCGAAAAATCGTGTCCAAAGCCCGCAAAAATTTCGGGTCGGGTCAGTCCAAGCCCGCGGGCCAGGCTGTACTTGATCACCTCTAGTTAGTCATTACCTTTATATTATCTTTTTAATTCAATCTTGTAAATTCTTCTTTCATTTATAAATTTTGAGTTTTGTTGAATTCCATAATCCATGGTGTGTGCATGACATAATTATTTAAGCCTAAAATTTTCTACTTAATTCCAAAAATACACTATACGAAGTAAATGGGAAAAAAGAAAAAAAACGCAAAAATAAAAAATCCACGTAAATTAAATACTCGTATGGTATGTGAACAATATCAACGTTTGGTTATGTCCCGAACAACATTGGCAATGAGTAATGACCATGTATACAATTCAATATAAAACCATATGATCAGAAACATTATTGGTCATGACCTAAAAGGCAATAATGATGCCAACCACTCCATGGTATAGCGCTTATTATTTGTTCAACTCTTCTTCTTCCTCGGACAACTGGACTTAAAACTCCATGGAAGCGGGCGACCAATAACAATGGTGTAGGATAATGAAAATTATCGAAAAAATTCCCAAAACATCAAGAAAAATGCGATCTCCCAATCCGATGCCACATAACGATTTCACAATCCAATCTCATGCATATCAGAGGTTTGATAGACGAGTCTCATGGAGGATCTTCAACGAAAAGAATGATGTTCTGCAATGGGAGTAATCGATGTGAAGAATAATGTTTTTAAATTTTTTTCAAAAATAAATATTTCAGAAAAAATAACATGTTAAATTTTTATTTATCATATGTCGAAAATTATTTTATGAATTTTCCAAATATAAGTGTGTAATTTATAAATCATTTTACAAAATTAATAAAAACAAATAAAATGAATTAGTCAGGAAGTTAGAAAAGAAAGGGAATATAATAAAATATGTAAGTTAGGGAAAACTACCTAAGGTTTAAATGTAAATGGTTGACTTTGTTGTACAAGTGGTGTGGTGTGATTGGTCCTACATAAAGCATTGTGGTAGTCCAATTTAAATGGACCATCATAAAATTAACCTCAATGAACCTAATTGTTCTAAGGACAGTGTTGTCAAGTTCTTGGTCTCTTGAATGTCAATTACCTTGGAAAGCCACATTTTCTATTGAAATTCTCAGAACTTTCCTCACTACATCTTCATTAATAAAGATCTTTCCAAGAGATTTTAGTTCATTGACAATAGCCATAAAGTAAGTATACAAGTCTATAATATTCTCATCTCTAGTCGTATCAAAAGTTTAATATTTTGACATTAACGTATCAATTTTAGATCTTTTGACTTCAGTAGTTGCTTCATAAGTCAACTCTAAAGTATCCCATATTTCTTTTGCAGTAGATCGAGCATGCTAAAATACGACTTACCTCATTGTTAGCAATACCTTGTTGAATTAGAGAAATAACTTTTGCATTCTTTTCAAAGGGTCCATTTTTAATTACCATCCAACTTAGTAGGAATCTGAAATGGTCCATTTTTAATTACCATCCAACACTCATAATCAATCCCAATGATGAGATCCTTCATGCAATTCTTCCACCTGGAGTAGTTAGTTCCATTGAATTTAGGTTGGTTTGATCCTCCAGATTCGTGGGTCATTTCTTGAGTAGTCATCTCTTCTTCCTTCTCTAGGTGTTACCCTTTCAAGAAGTTAGGCTTAATGGACCGAATTGTTTAAACACGTTTCTTCGAGATAGCATTTTGAGCTCATAAAGTTATAAAATAAAAAAAAGTATTACATACATGTAATTGTATTTGTTCCAAATGGGAGATTGTTAGAGATATATAGACCTAAATACAATTATATTAATGTGGACTATTAGGATATGATTGTATTCAATTGCTATCTAATAATTTAGCCCAAATAAACTGATCCAATTAATTTAATATTGCAATAGGGCTTAGTCTTATATATATAGAGATCGTTGGGCCTTTTCTAATGTATGATGGTTGGATTAGAGAATGAGTCTATTATAAATAGACATCAAATGTTATGGTTCCCAATAGAACAAAACATTAGGCTATCATATCATCACATTAATAGAGGGAAAACCCTAATGTGTGTGAGTATTAAAAACTCAAATCCTAATGGCGATTCCAATTTCAACACTATACTCATGGATTTAGATATGCATACACAATTAAGTTTTACCAATTAATTTGATATGGAGATTAAGTTTAATTTAAGGTTTAATCCCAACAAAAAAAATCCCTCTTTTTTCAAAAAAATGTCAATGAGTAAACAGATAAAAGTAGCAAAGCGGAAGTTGAGTATATGATACTATGTACTATGTGCACATGCAAAGTACAGCCCAACAGCTGTTAGAAGCCCAGCGTAATGGAAGAACAGGAGTTTGTATTTTGCCACAAACTAAGATAGAGATTGGCCCGTAAACTTTCACTTGTCAATTTAGCAATTTTCCATTCTTACGTGAAGTGTAGAAGTTTGGTAAAATAAAAGGAGGTCACGTGTTACTTTAGGTTTTTGTTTATTATAATTTTTCATGTGAGAAGTCAAAATGAAATTAGATCTTGTTTCTTGTTATAATGTTTGGTAGAATTAATGGAGGAAATATAGGAGCATAACATCATTTGGAAATATCACGGAAAAGTTAATAAAAAATTTACGGAAAAACTATGAAAAAAAAGAAAATTGAATGAATAATTGATGTTTTTCTTAAAAAAATGTCACGGGACACTTAGCGTTTCTTTTAATATACTAAAAGACAATAATCGTTTTGGTATTAACTGAAAGAAAATAATCTCTCAAGTAAATATTATGGAGAATGAATTTATCAAAAAAAGGATAAAAGAAAAAAATAGGGATCGAATAAATTGTTTTATTTTGTAAAAAAATTATTAAAGAATTTTTTTAGAGCACTAATAAACAAATAATTAAAGAAATGTTTTAAACCAAAATAGGAAAAAAGAAAAAAAAAAGAAGGGATAATGAAAGATGTCACCTGACATCATTAGTTCAAAGTTTTGTAGGATAGACAAATCTATCTATGCAATATATTAAAAGGATTGCGGAACAACATGCATATGCCATGTAAGCTGTTACACAAGTATGAACTTTCACTAGAGTTGTGCTAGGTATGCAATAGTGTCATGTAGAATTAGGCTTCTATTATTCAATTTTTTTTTTAAAAAAAAAACGTTTACAATAAGATTTTCACCCATCACTTTATTTGCAATTAGAAACCATGTACCAATTAACTCAACCTTTAGATTTACAGTGAAATTATTTGATGAACTCCAGTTGTTTATGATTGATAGTCGAAATTTAGGTTAACGCTGAGTTAAGTGGTTGGAATGCTAAACTTAGGTCCAAAGGTGAAAAAAAATAAGGGTGATTTCATCTCGTATCATTGAGTTTTTGACAGTTCCATTTCATACCATCCTTTTTTTTTTTTGTTCCAAGAAATACCACTGCGTTTATGTATTTTCCCTTTGATACCATTAAAATGTGATATGTTTGAAAAATATAAAGTATTTTGGAGTTAACCACATTTTATTCTTCATTATTTATTGACTAAAAGCCCATCAAACAAGTATCCACTTGTTGAATTCTTTGATTTGCACTCTAAAATACTCTATATTTGTCGAGCGTATTACACTTTGTTCAATGGTATCAAATGAAATATCATAAATTCAGTGGTATTTCTTGAAATAAAAAAACAAAAATGGTACGAAAGGAAATTATCAAAAACTCAATGGTACAAGATGGAATTTCCCAAAAATTACGAGTTCTATAATAGCAAAAGTTTAGGTCCTTAATCTATCCTTAACTGGAAAAAAATCACATCGGTAAAGTTTACAAACTATATAATAATTTCAAATTAACTTTTGTGACGTCATGATCTGATCAGATGCAAATATGCAACAAATATAGGTGGATTCATTATAGTGTGTTATTAGAATCTATTAATTTTTATACGAAGTAATATATTTCAAATCAGAGATAATAAAATATGGAAAAATTGTCAGAAACAACTATGTAAACATCACTTATTGAAAACAATTACAATATAAATATTWATTGTTAATTAAACTACCTTGTATCATGTAAAATTTTTGGAAGCACTACCACTTGACGAAATATGTTAGTTTTTCAGGTTGTGGGTCCCACTCCTATGTAATTCAATTCATCTATAAATGAAATTATATTAGAAAATGGTCATATATCATATCAAATTAGAGTTTTTATCCAATAATTAAGGTACTCAATTCTCTCTTTTTTGAGATTATTTTTGAGATTTTGAAGAGAAAATAAACTGTAGACAGAGAGAATTACATAGAAATGAGACCCATAGACAAAAAAAACTAATGTTTTTTTTTGTCAAATGGTAGTGCTCCAAAAAAATAGATAACAAAACATAGTTTAAGTAAAAAAATATGAAATTGTTGTGTTTAAATAGTGTCTTTTAAAAGGTTACTTCTGAAAATTTTACATATTAATATTAATGGGCAACGCATCTCTTGAAAAAACAAAAAGGGTAATAATAATAAAAAACCATCAACATTCAAGTGGAGGAAGTTTAAAGGGTAAGGAAAAGAATAACTATTAATACCAAAAACATGATTTTCTATATTTGTTCTTTTAGATTTGTTTACATGAAGAGATTTTGGAGGAAATCTTTGTGATCCTACCCAAATAATGTAACGACTTTATATTCAATCATTATAAATTTATACCAAAAAGGTCTTGGACTAGTGTTAAGGAGAAAATATTGAAAGTTTGTCTACATGGTWTGAATTCTCATACCCTCAGTTAATGACCGTTTTAATGTAATGAGGGTTTGTTCTATTTAACTTACACTATTATTTTCAAATAAGTAATACAAATAAGGTGACTAAGATAGACTAGGATTCTCTAGATTTGACTATGGGCGATTAGGATAATTGGTTATTTGGTTTAGTGAATAATTCAACAATAATGCATTCATAGTTATTATGTCTCAATTATTTATCGCAAGGCAATAATATGACATTCTATAAAAAGATAAAAAGGAATCGGATAATATTAGGTCAATAATTCAAGGCTACTTATAAAAGCATTGTACAAATGCATGCAATATAATTAAGAAGATAAATAAATACTAAAATAATTCATGAGAAGTAGAAGGCATATGATGAATCAGAAAAAGGGCCGGATGAGAAGATACATCACGTGAGATTTTATTGCGGAGAAAAAACTGCAGAACTTTTGTTAGGTTGGAAAAAGTTCGCATTGGATAATCAGCTACGGGTTGGAGATATATGTTTATTTGAGCTCGTAAACCCTAGCTCCTATTCTTACAAAGTTTCTATAATTCGTCGCTAGCTAGCTACCTATGTAACCTGAACTATGGCCTATGATAGTATTTTGTTACCTGTTAGGAGTTTCCAAATATAAGTTGAAGCCTTTCTTTGAATATTTTCCATATAGTTTTGTAGTACTTCTTTCGATGTAATAAAATAGCCGCAACAAAGCGGTCATTATTTATGAGGATAAAAAATAGTTTGTTGTAACTATTGTTTTACATAGGAAGAGTTAAAGTAGATTTGCATCTCAATTGGTTGGTATGATATCAACATTAGCCTTGTGCCTATATATTAGTTGATCGAAGTATTAGAAACCCTACAACAACTTATACCAAGAATACTCTAACTAAATCATTTTATTGGTAACTGAAAACATTATATTGCAAACATCAAATTATTACAAACAAACACACTCCTTAGAGAGATGTCCCTCCTATGTAGGCACCCTCTACTAAGGAGCAGCAACACACACGGTTAACACTCTACCAGGATACAAACACTTAACTAAATTAGCCACTCGGTCTGTCTAAATCCTTTCTTTTCAGCTTACATGGAATAATTTTCCTAATTCTTATCTTTACAAAGTACTTGACTTGCTGAAAACTATCAGAGACATAGTATAATTCCTTATTTCAATGAGCAGGATTCCTAGCCATCCAAATTTTTTATATGACTCCAACAAACACAATTCTAATCACCTTGCTTTGCATAGAGTTAACATCTTTGCTACTCCTCAACGAGCTAATAACATGTGTCAGGTCTCTAAACAGATGACGAAAACTGAAGCCAGTTGAGGATACTGAGCCAAAGCTTTTGAGTATAGCCACATTGCCAGAATAAATGCGTAGSAGTCTCAATCAAATCCTCACCGATAGAACATTTTTCTGAATCACTAGTCCCATAGTGGAATAATCTGCTCCTTAGATACAATTTGTGCATCATAACTAACCACTAGATAAACATAAGCTTATGCTTAGCCATAGATGCATTATTCCAGACTACCTTATACCAAGGTACTTTAATTCCCTCATCTTGAATCTTCTTTTAGGTTTTCCCAAATGATTTTTTTTTATTCTGCTAAGGCCACCAATGATAAATGTTTAAGCTTTGTAGCTTCTCCTTCACAAGGCACATCATACTCCATATCCAACTGGCGTGAGTAGAAGGGTGATGTTGCATGATATTTTGGTCTTTTAAATATACATCATGTACCCATTTCACCCACAAGTTATTTTTTTCTCTGAAATTTGCCAAATTATCTTGCCAATAGCAATATTGTTCCGCAGCCCAATGTATCTGATCCCAAGACCACCATACTTCCTAGGAGTACAAAATTGATCCCATTTAACATAGCCAACTTCGAATCCATGCAAATGCCCTTTTCCTTCTTGATTGATTGACATACTTAATTACAGCTCTTGGAAGCATAACAATTTGCATCCAGTAACTAGACAAACTCGTGAGAACTGAGTTTACCAATTGTAGCCTCCCTGCAAATGAAATGTTTCTTGTCTGTCAACAATTAATCCTTTTCATAATTTTATCAATGAGCATGTGACAGTCACCAGCTGAAACTTTCCTATTACGTATAAYCATTCCAAGATATTTAAAGGGCCAAGATCCTAAATTGAAGCATGAATGCTCAAGTAACTGATGCACTTCTTGAGAAGGCGTATTAACTGAATAAATTTTTGATTTACTATGATTAGCATGAAAGACTAAGACTGTTTCAAATGTTTGATCCCATGAAGAAGAAGAAGAAGAAGAAGAAGAAGAAGAAGAAGAAGAAGAAGCACTAGATAGGAAGATCACCCCTGTAAAAAAAATTAAGTCATCTACAAAGTATAGGTTATTAAGCCCAAGCCTTTTGCATCTTAAGTTAACTTGAAATTCTTTTTCTCTCCAATGTAAGAGAGAGTTCTTGTGAGATATTCATGTGCAGAACAAACAATAGGGGACACATAGGGTCCCATTGCCTGAGACCTCTATTAGCACCAAAATAACCTTGACTTGTTCCATTAATGAGTAAAGTGAAGCTAGTTGTGGTAATACAGGTCATAATCACTTTGATGAACTATTTAGAGAGCTTGAGAGCTTCCAATAAGTCTTGTAAATAATCCCACTCAACTATGTCATATGCCTTTTGAAGATTAATCTTCATCAAGCACCCAGGCATAGCATTTTTCCTAACATAATGCTTTACAAGGTCTTGACATATTAGGATATTATTGACGATGCTCCTCCAACAAATGGAAGCTCCTTGAGTTTGAGACACCTAAATAGGCAGAATAAGTTTCAAACTAGAGCAAATAAGCTTTGAAATGCCTTTGTATATTACTGAGCAACAAACAATTGTCCTATATTTAGTGACACATTAAGGACATCTTATCTTGGGCACTAGAGTTATAGCAATAGTGTTTATCACTTTGAGCATGGTGCCTGTATAAAAAAAATCTTCGATATCATTCGCCACATTAGGCCCCACAAGATCCTAGTATCTCTTAAAGAACATACTCCCATAGCCATCAAAACTTGGAGATTTTGTAGTGGGGATATCCCAACTGGCCTTCTTTATTTCATCTTCTGAGAAATTAAGATCCAACAAAGAAACCTGTTACTCTTTAAGAACAGTCCCCTGATTCATGATCTTCTTCTTGATTCTGGCATTTGTCCCAATGCTGCAATTGTCCCCATGCTTCTTCTTTGTAAAGTGATTCACAAACTGCTGGCAAACAAATGTAGGGTCTATGATCTGGCAAACCAATTTAGGGTCTATGATCCAATCCCTTGATTGATATTTGATGGTGTTGATTCCATTTCTACTAAACCTTGCTTTAACTTCTTTATGAAATAAAGTAGRGTTATCATCTCCAAAGCATATCCAATCATCTCTAGCTTTCTGCTTGGGGAAATTAAGTAAGATCCCATTGGACTCCTTATAATATTGATAAGCTTGGAACTCCTCCTAGGTAGCCTTCATACTTTGAGGATTAATATGAAAGTTATCTTAAGCTTTCTTCGAAATCTCAGCTACAAGTTTTTCCTTGGCCACAATATCACCTACTTTTGTTTACTTAGATCCTTGATGTGAGGCTTCAATGCTTCGAGCTTTTGAGTAACTTTAAACATTGCATATCCTTTAAAATCTTTCTTCTAGTGGGTAGCTTATAAGTCCTCAAAACCTTACTGGACACACCATAGGTTMAAGAATCTGAAAGGCTTCAAACCTTGGACCTCAGGAAAGCTACTAAGTAATGCAGGGCTATGATAAAAGTAATATTCAGGATGAAATCTGACCTTAGTATTAGRAAACAGGTTTAGCCATTCAACATTTTCCATGACCCTATCAAGCTTGGATATCACCCAATACCAGCATCCTACTTATTTGTCCAAGTAAACCATCTACTAGTAAATTTAATATCCTCCATGTCACATGACATAACACATTCTCTAAAATATTCAATGCTGGCTTTATCATGTACATCACCAGTTTTCTCATCAAAATTAAGGACAACATTAAAACCACCAGACCAAACCCAACCACCATCTATACTTCTGTCTAGCTTGTCTATCATTAAAAGAATAAATGAAACTCCAATGAAATTGATGCYTACTTCTGGCAGGTTTGACAATATAGTGCACCAACTGATCAGAACAGTACACAATTTAGACCTCAAAAGATCCAAGATCGCCAATATTACTCTCCTTTTTCCATGCCAAGGTATGTTGGTGGTGGTAAACCAACCTGGACACATATTAAGGTAACCCCCCCCCCCCCCCCCCCCCCCTTAGCCTTCACCTTAGTCTCTAGGAGGCAGAATAGCTTTGCATGATGATGAGAAATCAAGTTTCACATTGAATGTCTCTATTCACCCCCTAGTGTTCCGAATTACAATATTATCCATGTTGTATTGTAAGTGTGTGCCCTCATCGGGCCTAAGTCCTACGTCGATTTAGAATTGTGGGCTTGAGCCACAAATCCCGCACATGAGTGCATTGGGGTGTGTTGTTGATAGAGGGGATCACCACTGTGCCGATACAGGTTAATCACGGATACTCGAAACATTGGTACCAAATTAATGGCCCCACTATTTGGTCTGCTAACAAGAGTGTGGGTTCGGGGACATGGTACAGATAAAGATCTTTGACCCAATTTGCCCGTATGTAGCGGCCTCTACTCAGTCTCATTGTAGTTTCATAAATCATCATAATTGAATTCAAAAAGCCTTCAATTTGCCCTTAAAAAACGCACTACAAATATTACAAGAGTTGGTTTCTATTATGCATGCAACTCTACCTAACCTAATAATTGTGACCACTTCGAATTAATCAAATCAATATGGTGCCTATAATTTTGTCTATGCTTAATCTGAATTTAATGTGATTTAAGCAAATTCCGGCCTTGATTAAGCAATCGAAAGAGTCATAGGCACTAAGATTAAGAATAATATATATAGAAAAAAAAACTCGAATATATACAAATCAACTCACTTTGTATTGCTATCAGTACAAACAAAAACAAAGATTAGTGTATAAAAAAACTTTGCTTCCAATTGAATCGCTTATCACAACAAAGGAGATCATTAGCATTAACAATTATAATTAAAACAATTGCGATGAATTGAAACAATTGAAAACAATTAAATTTACATGATTGAAAACCAAAAGCAAAACGAAATTTAATTTATTATAGTAATCAAGATTAATAATAAGAGAAGAGAGAGAGTTTGATTGAATAYCCTCAGAATTTGTACCTAAATCCGCAAAGATACGACGAATTCGAGGGACTTTTGATTTTGAATTTGGTTTATGTTTATGGATTGAACTTGAATGAGAGAGAATTTTGAGAGCTTTGAATTGCACCACGTAGGATGATTTTCGTTGATGCTCGAATAAGCACCAAGAGCATGTATTTATAGGCGTTTTGGGGAAGGATAAAATAGCAAAGACTAATTTTATCTATCTTTTTTCTAATATCTTTGGGAATTTTTGCATCTATATCTTTTGGATCTAATCTGTTATCCGAGAATTATCCTTTATCTGATTTTGGCTTCCTTGGAGATCAAGATTAATATTCTAGAACATTCCGGATCGTTCCCGAATTATCTGGAATTATCTAAGAATTTATGAATTTATTTTTTTTTGAAAATCATTTTGCAAACTTGTAAAAATTATAGAAAATCATAGAAAAATCAGAAATATTATGTACAAATACTGGTGAACTCAGAAAATGAGATGAATAAGATGAGAATGAAATATTTTAGAAATGAAATTTAGAAATACTTCTAATAATCGTTTTGCTAAGAAAAAGGGCCTAAAAATAGAAAATAATTAAAATAAAAAAATAAATACTTTCCGCCTATTAATGGACTCTCAGTGTATGATTTCAAGCTCAACTTTAATTCGAATTGTGCAAATGGATGTGGTTTATGGATTTTGTCYCAARTTTSGGAATCAAATCTATTTCYAAATGTCGTACTTTTCCTCATCGACTATTCAATTTGGGGAGACACTTTTGGGTATCTACAGGTATAGGGGTTCAACCCCTGATCCCGTAACTAACTTATAAATTGTGTTACAATAGTAGCATCATTGACCTTAGCCAAATTTGCATGTACTCCCTGTAGATTAAAGAGATGATCAATAAATAGCACCACATTAGCCTTTGAAATTCCAAAGCTAGAAGCCAAATTATGAAGTTTAAGACCTTTAGTCACTGTAA
This sequence comes from Bassia scoparia, assembly GCA_008642245.1. Classification (NCBI taxonomy): domain Eukaryota; kingdom Viridiplantae; phylum Streptophyta; class Magnoliopsida; order Caryophyllales; family Amaranthaceae; genus Bassia; species Bassia scoparia. Next base: position 34,198 of record SNQN01002270.1, on the reverse strand, counting down.
TGAAGCCTTCATCATCAACTTCTCTATCCTTAACAAGTATCTTTGTAGGAGAAGCAGCCTTTTCTTGCACTTTTGGTTTCGCATTCTTTTTCTTCCTGCATTTCTCCTCAGTACTCCCAATTTATTGACGGTAAGCACACTGAGAAGGTTTCCATTTCAATGCCCTTTTCATCAATAAAGCAGAATTYATCACGGAAATCCTGATTCAGCTTCACCTCCACCATCATTCTAGCATACAATAACCTTTCTTTCTTTCTTTTTTAGTAAAGGATTCCAACTTAATTAAACTACCTATTCCTTTAACCAGCCTCTCCAAGCAACCTTTACCCCAATGTTTCAGATGTAATTGAGGTAATCTAATTCATATAGAAACCTTGGTAGTATCAAGATCATCAATTATTAATAAAATCATTTGCGACCCTACTTATGCCTACAATCTTTCTAAAACTTACGGAGTATATTATATTAGCAATTTCACACCAAAATTGATATCTTCTACATTGAATGTCAACTTGTGCAAGTTATGTTTCCAAAGTAAGAAGAGTTGTGCTTGTGAATTTCACTCACAACTCAATATCTACCTATTTATATGCAAGCTATCTGGCCTCCATCCAAATTCTACCCTATGGCAACTTGATATAGTTTGTTACTATTTGTGTGGGGTGGGGACACTATGCCAAATTAGCTTAATTATAGCAACTAAACTATAGCGCTTTTATAAATACGATGTAATATGTTATAATTTATAACACTTTAGAATTAAGGTCTATAAAAAGTGTTAATAGGACAACACTTTTAAGCAACGAGCTATAAAACAATCAATAAGTCAACCTTTTTTAAATGCTATTTTATAAGCGCCATAGTTAAAGTACATATTATAGCATTTATATTATATAATTAAAAGCCACATATTATAGAGTTTTTATTAAAGCGTCGTAATTTAACTACAATAAAAATTAATTACATAATAAATTAAAAATTAAAAACACAACTAATTGTTATTGCACTGCTAGTTCACACTCAATCGACGACTATTGATCTGAAGAACTAACTCCCTCCTTTTCACATATCACAATTCAAAAACCCCAAAACTTTTGCTAACAAAACCAACGAGTCACCTAAATCCCACGAGTGATTGAATTCTTCTCAATTAGCTTTCTTCAACTGATTCGAGTGATTCAATCGGCTTACTTTGCATATTTGAATCAGTAAGTTATATCAATCCTTCGAATTTTTTTATATTATATATGTTGATTATATGTTCAAATTTGATCTTATTTAGTGCAAATTTTATTTGTAATTCCTTTTTGAATCAATTTCATCCAATTTGTTTCATTTTTCGTTACAATTTTAGGTCGAATTATGTTAGATATTTATAGGTGTGGGTCGTTAGCGGGCCTGTCCTACGTCAATTATGTTTATGGGCTTGAGCCATAGGACCCGCATGTGAGTGTTTTGCGGGAGTGTTGTCAAGTGTGGGGATCGCCACCGTGCCTATATAGGTTTATCACGGACGCCCGAAACATTGGTTCCYAACTTATGGCCCTAGTGTTAGGTCTAGTAACCAACTCATGGGTTCGGAGACATGGTATAGACTGAATCTTTGACCCAAATCTGCCCGCATGTAGTGACCTCTACTCGGTCTCATTGTAATTCCATTCAACCAAATTCCTTGGATACAAGAAACATATCAATATTATCCTTAGAAAAATCGCTCTAACTCAAAACTATTACAAAAGTGAGTCACTATTATACATGTATCGCTTCCTAACCTAATAATTATGACCACTTCGAATTAATCAAATTAATACAAAACCTAAAATCTYGTCGTCCATAATTAAACTGAATTTAATGTGATTCAAGCAAATTCATGTATTGTTTAAAAAATCACAAAGTTCTATGTACAAGAATCAAGATTTAAAACTCAAATATATACGAATTCCCATACCTTGAATCGCTATCAGATCAAAACAAGAGAAAAAAAAGGTTAGAATATCAAAAGCTTCGCTTCAAAACGAATCACTTATCAAACTAAAAGAGATTGTAAGCATTGACAACCATAATCAAAATAATTGCGATGATGAAAAAACAAAGGAAAAGAAAAGTATTTACATGCTTGAAAAACAAAAGRGAATCAATCAAAACTCAATGTATTATGTTAGTCAAGATAAACAATAAAAAGAAGAGAGTGAATTAGATTGAATAGTCTCAAAATTTGTACCTAAATCCGCAAAGAAACGACTATGAAAGTTGCGAGAGATTCAAGAACTTTGAGTATTGTGAGTGATTGTATTTTGTTTGTGATTTGTGTGAGAAGAGATATTTTTGAGAGCTTTTGTATTGCACGTATTCCGTAGATTTTCGTTGATGTTCGTTGACGTTTGAATAAGCACCGAGGACATGTATTTATAGGCATAGACGAGGGATATGATAGCTAAGACAAATAGTATATACGCTATACAAAGCATATACTTGGTTGTGAGAAGCGTATATACACTTCTAGTGATGTGGCAAGTCACGTCATCAAGCGTATATACGATTTGTAATTCTGTCTATCTTTCGTTTTGTATCTTCGTTAATTTTGTATCTATATTTTCTAGATCTAATCTATAGTCCAAGAATATCCTAGTTCTGATTTTGGCTTCCTTGGAGATCAGGATTACTGCTCTAGTATATTCCGGATCATTCCCGAGTTTTCTGGATTTCTCTTAGAATTTCTGAATTTATTTGTCTTGAAAATTATTTCACAAACTTATAAAAATCATAAAAAAATTAGAAAAATAATTTAAAAATACTGGCGAACTCAGAAAAATGAGAGGAATAAGATGAGATGAAAAATCTTATAAATGACCTTTAGAAATGGCTATAAAAAATCGTTTTACTAAGAAAYAAGGCCTAAAAATAGAAAATAATTAAAATAAATATTTTCCGTGTATTATTAGACCCTCGGTGTATGGTTCCGAGCCCGACTTTAATTCTACACGTGCAAATGGGTTTGATTTATGAAATTTGTCACAACTTTCGGAATCAAATCTATTGCGAAATATCGTACTTTTCATCACTGATTGTTCAATTTGGGGAGACACTTCTGGGTGTCTACAGAAGCCCCCACTTTGGCTAGGTCTAGAGAGACGTTTGTTCTTGTAAGACGAAAGTCAAAGTATTGGATTCGGAGACCGAGGATAGCTTAAGACGTTATACGACCTCGAGTTATCCTTTTCGCCGATACCTACAAAACAAATGTTAGTTTTACCTGTTCTCGTGTCCCATGCAGTTTTATTCCCTCGGAAGCGCTTGGATCCTTGGGTTATTTTCTCCCTACGGATGACCTTGGCTTTTCAGGAGAAAATGATGATCCAACTCTGTCGGAGATGGTTGTTTCCTTCAGAGACCTTCCCTACGGCTAACTTTGGCTTTTCAGGAAGAAAGATGTGAGTGATGATGTAGACGCCTTGCCTATAATTGACCTTGGATTTTCGTGAAGAGGTTGTGGAGTAAGATGTGAATTCCTTTAAAAATGCCTTGTTCCTCAAGAAACCTTCCCTACGGTCGACCTTGGCTTTTCGAGAAGGCATACGACACAGATGAGTGGGAATTCTTGAGGGATATTATGACTTGTCTTCACTTTCCTTCCTACTTTAATGTGCTCATCATGACTTGTACTATGTGTCCACTCATATGTTTTCTTTGAATATCAATGGTTCTCTACATGGTTTCTTTAAGTCTAAGAGAGGTGTAAGGCAAGGGGATACCCTCTCCCCCCTTCTCTTTGTTCTATGTATAGAGTATATGTCTAGAATTTGGGTGTGATTGATAGGAGGAAGGAGTTCATTTTTCACCCCAGATGTAGAGCAATGAGGCTTACACATCWTTATTTGCTGATGATGTTATTTTCTGTAGCAAAGGGATGAGAGTTTACAAGCTTCTCCTCTTCGAATATGTAGGTGGGATACCTTAGTTTGGTGTAGGCTGGCTGTTCCCAAACATCAATTCATAATGTGGCCAGCTGTGCTATCTCATTTGAAAACAAGGGATAGATTTTCTAAAATATGTCCTCATGTGGATGCTACTTGTCTATTGTGTGGTMATGATGTGGAGAATCATATTCATTTGTTTATCAGGTGCCCTTTCAGTCAACAATGTTGGCCAATCCTTGTTTCCTGGCTTGGTATTCAGTTGTAGGTTCAACACATTGATCCATCATTAAGTTCTTCAAGAGAAGGAAGTGGCAAGCTTTTCACAAAGCTCTCTTTTTCTCAAGTATTCTGGCTCTGGTCTATTACATTTGGCATGCGAGAAATGTGGTGTTATGGTAGGAGAAAGTACTTAGAGTTGATTGTATTATTCACATGATTAAGCATGATGTAGTGGCTTGCTTATTTTGTAATGATTCTAAAGTTGTGACTGATAGGCATAAGGTTGTGTTGAGAAGTTGTATTTGAGGTTCGTCTCTTCTAGTTTTGGGTCTTTCTCTAAGGAAAGATGCATGTAGGTTATTCTTAAAAGGTTCTGTTTGCAATCATATTTTCCCTTACGGACTAAAAAAAAGTATTGAAGTTCGGAAATTAAGCCTAGTGTGAGATAAAATCGAGGCTTAGGACAAACAAGATTGAAAAGATATGAAAGCGTTCCATTAAAATAGTAACGATATAGTCATACTACAATTGTATTAGAAGGAAGGATGATTACCTCCATGTTCACACAATTTGGAATAAAGTACCAAACTATTGATACATGAGTATATACTACACTATGCTAATGGTAATCTATTCTAAACTATACTTGGCTACTAAGCCAAGTGCAATGCAACTAAGGAGAGTAGTAGATGCTAAAGAAGATAAAATGTTTGTTTGATGTGATGTTGTTGTTATTATTTGCTTTAATCCAACGTTCTTTATTTGTAGGCTTTGAGCGATGAAGATCGTGGGATGGATGTTAGAGCAGTTACCCCTTGATGGTAGTTATTTGGCGCCTCCCATTTGAATATATTTCCTTTCCCTCCAGACTTCGTTCAAACTCGTACTAGGCTTCTTCTTTGGGATGTACGTGATGGCCCATTTCCCAACTCTCCCTTTATGACTAATTTTGTTGTGAAATGTCATACCTTGGTCAATATTAGTCAACAAAGTCAACTAAATATTTTTGATCCGTAACAAATTGCCCCCTMAATTTGTAAGGGCGATATCATTTGAGTCCTTGCAAATTAACAAATTTAGGGAGAATAATTATGTGATTTAATCTCACTATCAATCTTTTCTATTTTATTGCATGGTTTTATAACGCTAATATTATCTGCTCCAACATTTTTGTGCCCATAAATGTTGTATGTTACTTTTGCTGGGATAATATATAAATTATACTTGTATGAAAGCAAAAATTTATATCTGCCTTGATGGAAAAATAACTTCGAATTTCTTTTGTAATAAGTTTGTGCAATACCCTATGTAGTGCTATCATTGCAAGACTGTCACTTAGTAATTGTGATGCAAGCACTTGCATGTGGCTTTGTGTCTTATCCCATCATAGTTATGATGGAGTCATTAATTAACCATGTCATAATACAGTTAGAGTTTAGCGATCAGAATACCTTCATTTCATTCATTAACAATATAATTTCAGAACATAACTATAACATTGTAATGCAACGTTTTTTTGCAAAATCATCTCAAATTACAAACTAGAAATTAGAAATTAGTACACCATTCTAATAATTTGAGAACATAAAAGACTAAGATCTACGAGAATTGTGTTTTTGACTAATCTAATTTAAATAACATATAGAAGAGAGAAAATTCAATCTCCTTCGGTTAACTCATACTTGTCAAAATCAATTTCATCTTCTTCATCACCCTAGAAACAGGTGGTTTGCCTTCCGAGTTTTACAGGTTGTGATTTTGACGACGGTGATGATAGTGTTGACGATGACGACGATGACTGCAGCTTCTTCAGGGCCTTTTAACTACACACTACCTCCGCTTCACATTCTCACCTTTTTCCTCCTCTTCAAAGTCATTGTCCCCATGTTCTTTAAACCCTCGCCGCATTTTAGCACCTTTGTCCTTCTCTCTCTCTCTCTCTCTCTCCTTATCCTCAATCTCCTTCTTAAATTTTTCCTCATTTGCACATTACTCTTCTTCGGAATAGCGTTGGTCACGCCCCACCCTCCAAAATCTGAACCATCTGAATTCGAATTCACTGAGGAATTGTTTCTCGTTTATCATAGAGTCCCAACAAATCCCCAAAGACCCTTGGTGGATCATCTCCTTATTCAGGAGATTGAAACTAGAGCTAATCAAAACTGGCCCGACCCTAAATTTGGAGGGCTTTGGACAACAAAGTTGGGCTCGAAAATGGGCCTTGGTCACAAAGTCCAGGGCCGAAAAATTTATGAACGGGTTCTAGCCAAGTGCTCAAGCCCGAGGCCCAACCTGACCCAATTTTTTTAAAAAAATGAAAAGTGTCTAAAGTCTAAACCCTATARATAACATCCAAACAAAAGTTCCTCTCTCTTCATTCATATTTCATGCCTCTCAAATCTTATCCTCACTCACGCATCCACCTCCTTCTTCTTTTTTTCATTTCAAAATTCTAAATTAATCTTCAAAAAATTCTAAGCTACTAAGAAAATCTGGTTTGCAATATTATGATCTCCATTAAGGTATGTTGATTTCCAAAAGTTGTACTTTTTATTTTATTTAAAGTAAATCGTAAGTAAAATGTTAAATTTGTGATTGGAGTTTTCTATTTATGTATGAATTTTTATGAATTTTTGAAATAGAAATGAAACTATGAGTTATTATTCTGTTTTTTTCGTTTTTTTAGATGTAAGAACTAACAATTTATAAGTTTGGTATTTTTTATTATTATATTTGTGCAGATGAAATACTTTGTTAATCAAGGATTAAGTATGTGCTTCTGAAATTTTGTGTAGATGAAATAAGTTGTTGTTGAGCCCGATCATATTGTATATAGTTTGTTAAGCCTGATCACTTTGTAATATAGTTTTGGGCCGATGTTTTAGCTAAACCCTAATTGCTTAGGTTGTATATATATATTCTCTACATACTCTAAATGAATATACAACAATTATTCTCTCAAAATTAGCAGTTGTGAAATTTTCTGAAATTCTAAATTATTTATATCACTATTTACATTAGATCTATAACTTTTAGATTTAAATTCTGAAATTAGTAGATAGTAGACAATAGCAGTTGGCGTTTTTTCATTTTTTTTTGTTAAGTTTATATTCTTTTTTGTTTTTAAATATGATGAGCATTAGTTTGTATGTTTTAGTTGTATGCTAAACCAATTTGTGTTAGACAATAGACCTTAAACCATTTTGTGTTAGTATGTTCTAGACAATAGACCTTAAACCATTTTGTGTCTCTTTGTTTGTATGTTTTATTTTATTTCTTATTTTTGTGTGTATATAACATGCAATGAGCGTTTTTTTCAAGTGATTCTTAATAAAGTCTTGTTTTGTTTACTAGTGTCATCAAGATGAAGTCTTCTAGCACTAAAAATCACGCCTACTGAATCCATACAAGATGATGATGAAGAAGATGCGATGTTGCGGTGTTCGAAGCGAATTCTCAACAACTTGATAGTTCGAGAACTTTACAAGTTAATAGGTTTCATGTTTAATAGCAAAAATTGTGGTTAATAGGTTCAATTTTTAAAAATCTAGCAAAAATACAACAAATTTGATTTTTTTAGCAAATAGGCTTCAGGCTTGAAAAGCCCACTCAGGCCGAAATCAACGCCTATATGATACAACCCTCCCCCATATTGCTACATCTAATCCTCCCTCACATGATAATATAATGAGCAGCAAAAATCAAGGAATTTGTTTTCTTTTTTAAAAAAATAAATAAAGATAATATAATTAAAAAAACAAAATCAAAACAATGTGTGAAAGATTAGTGGGGGTTGTATATTGCTAGGTACGGGGGGATTGTATAGAATAATTTACCGAAATGGACGGCTTTGGTCATAATTTTCAGGCCCGACCTGATTCACAGGGCCTAAAAACAGCCCCGAACCTGGCCCGACRCGACCCATGATCAGGTCCAATTTTCTTCCAAGGGATCAACCTTTTCAATTACCCACTCCTTGAATTCCATTCAATGTTGGCTTATTAGACAAAATTTTCCGGGAGAAAGAAAAACAAGAAAGCTATTTGAGGAAAAAAAACAACGAAAAGAGTAAAAGGATGAAAAACTTTTAAGACTAYAAACCGTATTTCAAGCAAAATATGAAGAGGGGTCTAGTAACTTCTGCGTTATTACTTCGGCACCAGACACCTTTTGGCGTTTCATCTCTCAGAAATTATTTCATATTCTGTATTTGACTTTTCCATGGGCCAAACTTTCTTTTGTAAAAACATCTTGACATATAAATCTTGTGAGAAAGTCTTTTATACCTCATGATTTAAATTTATCAGAATATGTTTATCATCATATTGCTAGACCCTAAGTCCATACCTCATTTAAAATGATTTTATTGCATGAAATTAGATAACGATGGTACTAGTGTTTACCTATCAAAAGCCTCCAGATTAGGATGCTTTGACCATAAATTTTGATGACTTTCCCAAATTTAATGCTTTGTGTATATTGCTTCAAGAATTTGCCATTTAGTGCCCTTAGGTACATTTCTCCATCTAGCTCTTGTAGTAAATAGACGTTTCCAGACATAACTTTAACCACCCTAAATGATCCTTCCCATTTGGATATCATCTAGCCTATAAATATGCTCCTCTGGCCTTCATGTTCGCACCCTACGCCTATAAATACGACTCTCGYGTGCTCATTTGCGGCATGAACTGTTCCTCGGCTTACTTACAAACCAAAACCCTCTAAAACACGCACAACGGTCTACTCATGCTACTCACAAAGCAAAAGTCATTCATCTGAACCCTAAAGTTCGTGAAACCATTGTCATCTTTCGGAGTTGTTTCCTTGTAAATATAGATACAATTTCTGAGACTATTCAACCTAAATCACCATCTTCTTCTTATTATTAATCTTGATCAATATAAATATAGATACAATTTCTAAGACTATTCAACCGCAATGTACAAGGTTTACAAGAGTGATTTGAGGGCTATGACTATGGGTGGTATGGGTCTTGAAGCTAAGAAAACACAAAATATGATTCATGGTTTAGTTCACTAATTTCCTCAAGACCCTTTTCTATCCATTTTGGAGCAAGAGGTAAGGGCCCAATGGTGTGTAGTCAGAAAGGACTATCTAATCTAGTGGAGACAAAGAGCTAAATTAAATTGGTTGAGAGATGGTGATTCTAACACTAGGCTCTTTCATCAGGTCGTTAAGACGAGGCACTATCAGAATTCCTCACCAGATCATAGATATAGAGGGAAATTGTCAAGATTTAACTGATGGCAATGCTAGTGCTGTTATTCAACTCTTTTGGGTCAACAGCATGATGTCACATACATTATGTAATAACCCGTCTTAAAATTTGGGGTATTACACATTAAGCTGGAGATAGTTGCTACTATTTCTATTTTATCCGATGCCCAATTTAGACACCCAAAAGTGTCTRCCCAAATTGAATAGCCGATGAGGAAAAGTACGACATTTCAAAATAGATTTGATTCCCGAGAGTTGTGAGAAAACCCATAAACCACACCCACTTACACAAGTCGAATTTAAGTTGAGTTTGAAGTCATATGTCGAGAGCCCATTAATAGGCAAAAAGTATTTATTTTTATTTATTGTAATTATTTCAATTTTTAGGCTTTTTTCTTTATATTTTCTATAGATTATTTCTTTACTTTCCACTTTTCATTTTGTTCTTCTGATTTTTTTTTTAGTTCTCCAGTATTTTTAGATTACTTTTTTGATTTTTCTTTGATTTTTACAAGTTTTATAAAATGATTTTCGAAAATAAAAAATTCAGAAAATCTTAGATAAAACCAGATAATTCGGGAATGATCCGGAATATTATCCACCAAGTTTATCCAAAAGTGGATAAAGGTTAATTCGGATAGCAAATTACCTTCAGAAATACGGATAAGAATTCCCGAACGAAAGATAAAAATAATTAAAAGTTGAATACACGGATCGTTAACGTGGCATGCCACGTCAACAGGAACTGTATATATGGTCAGAATAATCGTATATACAGTCCAGGAACCGCATATACCGTCATCTCAACCATATATACAATTGTCAGTCCGTGTACTTAATTCCTAATTCTATCGATTTAATTCCAAAATGCCTATAAATACATGCTCTTAGTGCTTAATCGAAGAAAAAAAACAAAAATCATTCGTAATACATGCAACACAATGCTCTCAAAATCTATCTCACACACAAATCAATCACAAAAACACAAATCACTCACAACATCCAAGCTTCTTGAATCCGTTGCAACTTTCGGAGTTGTTTCTTTGCAAATCTAGGCACAAATTCTGACGCTATTTAATCAAACTCTCTCTCTTCTGTTATTTTTAATATTGATTAATATAATACATTGAGTTTTGTTTTTATCAATCGTGTAAATTGATTCYTTTTGAATCCTTTTCGCCTTATCACAATTGTTTTAACTATAATTTTCAATGCTCTAGATTTCATTTGTTGTGATAAGCGATTAAATTGGAAGCAACACTTTTGATACACTAACCTTTGTTTTCTTTTTGTTGATAGCGATACAAGAAGAGTTGATTTGTACATATTTGAGTTTTCAATTCTTGTATATTATTATTCTTGATTCTTATGCACATGACGCTTTTGATTGCTTAAACAAGACCGGAAATTGTTTGAATCACATTAAATTAATTCAGATTAATTGTGCACGAACAGATTTTAGGCTCCGTATTAATTTGATTAATTTGAAGTGTTCACAATAATTAGGTTAGTTAGGGGTATATGCATAATAGAAACTCACTTTTATAATAGTTTCTAAGGCTATACCGCATCCTAACGATAAAATTGCTAAGTTGTTGTGTATTCAATGAATTTGATTGAATGGAATTAAATGAGACCAAGATTCATTCTGTAATGTGTCCCCAAACCCACGACTTGGTTACTGGATCAGATAGTGGGGCCATTTAATTGGCACCCATGTTTCGATCGTCCTTGATTAACCTGTATAGGCACAATGGCTATTCCCCACTCGACAACAGTACCCATACGCACTCACATGCAYGATCCGTGGCTCAAGCCCATGAATGAAATCGACGTTGGACAAGGCTCGATAAGGGCACACGCCTAAAAATGGCGACTCTACAGGGGATAAAGATCATTCGGTGAAGTGGACAGACTTGAAAGTCTTGTAATTCCATCAATKTTTTTCATTGGATTGTGCATATTGCATGTGGCCCTTCAAATAGGGTCATGCCTTKGGATCCTTGGTCTCATATGGGTATGTTCTATACTTGATATCGCCTTAAGGGGGGAAACTACCTTTGTACATTTGGTCAATGGATCACTTAGCTAAGGCAAGTCCTATCCTGCCCATGTCGCGTATGCACGTGTTACTAGATGCGTGTACATAAGAGGTAAATTGGTCATACATCGCTAATGATAGTGGTGAAATTTGGACCAATTAAGCTCTACTTTTAGGCGTGGTACGCTCTTTGATCTCACCCAAACTTACCATAGTCGACTTGTAGTCTTGTTGCATATGTGTGCATTGTATGGGCCCTAGTTATCGTTCTTGACCCACATTTACAATCACTTTCATATCGTCCATGGTCATCTTTTAGTCCACAACACACAGTCCCAATCACACGTYCATATCATACATTCTCAAGTCAATTAGTGCTTTTAAAAAAACAAAAAAAATCAAAAAAAATGGAAGGGCATCTTGCATTCATCAAACCTACATTCAAGGTTAGATATAACCATAAAATTAGGGCATGCATTTGCATATACATTCTCTAAGGACCAAGGAAGCTCACTAAGGGTCTATTTCTTTCTGAAACAGGTGAAGTTGTCAACATAGCCCTTGCTTAGCCCTAAGAACTATCCGTTTGAGCCCCAAACCCAATCCATCCTTCCAAGCACAGTCCATCCTCCTACGCCCAATCCATCCTTCCAAGCCCATTTCATCCTTCCAACCCTAATCTATCCTTCAAAACCAAACCTTTCCGAACTTCCAACACCACCAGCCTATCACCTTAACACCACAAAATGTTCTCCGAAAAAGAATGTATCCAAAAACTTTCCTGACCAAGTTCAAGAGCTAGTCGAGGCCATGCAAGAACTTCAAACTAAGATCAATGACATGGAACAAAACTCAAGCTCTTCCTTGGCCAAGCTAGTTGAAAAGGCGATCCAAAAGGCCATTAACCCTACCTTTTACGAGGAATCACCTACACTTAATCCCAGCCTTTCTTCCAAACTACCAAAGAAATTTTCAGACGAAGACATACTCAAGTTCAAGCAACCGATGACCCCTATTCCATATCAAGGGATTTAAGACAACCATGTCACTCAAAGGAATTGACTCTACCCTTTTTCCAATGGTCTTTCCCCTCTCTTTGGAACCAATATGCTAGAAATGGTTCTTCTTACTTCTTGAGAAAGAAACGGTTACTTGGAAAAGCARCGCCTGTGCATTCATGAAACGATATAAGGGCAACATTCAGACCCAAACTTCATTGCGAAAGCTCAAGATCCTTATACWAGGGGAGAAAGAGGGGTTCACCGCTTATCTACCTAGATGGAGAGAAGTTGCTGCCATACTAGTTTCCGCTCCCACTAAAGGAGAGATAATCAAAACCTTCATTGATGGCCTTCAGCCAGAGTACAAAGATCATCTAAAGTACCGAGGCCTCACCACTTTCACAAAGGTTTACGACATTGGAATAGTCATAGAGGACGATCTTCTTAAGGTAACTATCCAATGGTAAAAAAGAGACAGTTCGAATCCCAGCTTTTGGATTGAGCCGGAGTGTCCCTCCACCTAGACCGTTTGTCATGTCTTTTGTTCCTTCCGAGTCTATGTTATTAAGATTATGATTTATTTCTACATTTAGCGTGTGTGTAATGAAGTCATTTGAAATCAATAAAAATTTCATTTATTTTCATTCTTTTTCTATCATCCATATAATTTGTACTACTAACTTTAATGGAACCAAACAAACTGGAAGAGTGGAAATTAATTAATGGACATTGCCGAGGGAGGTCGTTTTTCTCAAGCTCCGAAAAAAATCATTCCTTTCCCATCACCTATAATCATTCAATCCCTTGCAACCCTTTGAGCCATAAACACTTTCACTAAGCCTATTTTTCTTTCGTCACCCACATGTACCTAACCCTTGGGAAATCATATGGTAGGACATGTGCAAAAACAAGTAAGATCAAAAGTGAAAAAATGAAAAAAAATAAAATTCAAAATTCAAAGTGCAAATTCAAGTTCAATTCAAAATCCAAGTTCAAATCAAAGTTAAAATGCWAAAATCAAAAAAGCACACTGCGCACCATGGGGGCTACATTGGGAACTTTGAGCCTTTTCCCTTTCTTTCTTGACCCTTAGCCATTGCCTCACATTACATCCACAAAAGCCCTCTCACACGAGGCATTGTCCGAAAAAACAATAAGAAGTTAAGAACTGCGGCGGTTTGATTCCAAAAGGATACGTAGGAAATCTCTCATCGATGTCTGACCAAATACCCAATAACATTAGGAAGTCCACTCATCTAGTTGGTTTGACTCCCTTAATGTTGGTAGTAAAAATTCCTGGCATATCACTCGACATTGACTCGAGCTTGAACCAACATCATACAGCCAACCACATCAATTCCCCATCCACTCACCTCTAGTCACAAATTCTAGCCTTTTCTTTTCTAGAACCTTTAGCATATTCTTTCACACACCTTGAGGGACTCTACTAAACTCTTCCTTAAGCTATCACATCGCAACAGTCTCCATGCATTTTACACAAAGCATGTCATCGAAGCATCTCGCTTTCCCCTTGCTCTTTCCTCACACAAGCGATCAACTCAAGTCACTGATTCTGGAAACTTCATAACACATCCCAAAAAACAAAGTAAAAACCAACGACTCCACAAGCTTACCTTACCTTGTCTAACATCATCAACACTTGCTCCTAGCACAAACCTGATCGGGGGATTTTGGCGGTCGTTGAGTTCACCAACTCCTCGACACAAACAATATTAATAAGTCCTAGATACTTGCTAACAATTAGTATAGCTAGTAAGTAGGGTCGAATCCCAAGAGTGGCATATTTGTATGTTTGGGTTTAAAAACTTAGGTTTGGAAAGGAGAAAGAAATTAAAGTTGTAAATCCCTAGAAACTACAAATAAACTAGGAAATTAACGATTTGAAGACAACAATTATCACAAACGCTTAGGAACACTAGCTTGCCTAACTATATAAAGGATTTGTATGCCAATTAAAGTTGTAATCTCAATTCAACATTAAAGCAATTGTGATCTTAGTTTAGCAAAATGGTTGGAATCATCTCCCAAGTCATCCAACTCTACCAAACTTGCTCAAACCAAAGACCCTTTTAGGCTCTCACAAGAATTAGTCAAAAATTTGATTAAACCAATGCCCTAAACAACCCCTCCAATCCCTGCAAAGGTTGAACAAGGCAAACTCTCTCTCTCAAAGTCTTGGGTGGCCAAATCCAAAACAAAGCAAGATTGAGAAACCACAATAATAGGAACAATGATAGTTGAAATGAGATGATAATATCATTTGGCATCAATTGATTATAGTTGGGCTCCCTAGTATCCCTAAGTAAGTAAACTACTCACAAAGCATAATTGGAAACAAGGAAACAACAAAAATAGCAAGAACAAACATGAAAATACACATTGAAGTAACAAAAACCAAACAAATAGGGTATTGAATAACTTGCTCAAATCTAAACCAAATTCAACAAAACAAACTTCAAAAGACTCACAAACACTCTAAGATTCTATCTATCAAAAAAAGAAATCAAAATCAAAAGCAACAAAGAAGACCCACAAAAACCTAGAATTCGAAATTCGCTCAAAACATGAAGTAAACGAAATCAAAACTGAAAACTAATGCTTGGAATGGAATTACCTCAAAAAATCGATTGAATTTCATATAAGACTTGCAAGAATTGGTTGAGAAATGAAGAAATAAGAGCCAAAACAATGTCAAGAACCAATAACTTTCTCTCCTAAAACTAAGAACAAGGAAGAAGATGAAATAAAAATATTAAGAGAAAACTAAAACTAGAAATTTGAAAAATTGTAATTGAAAGTAAATCTAATTGCTAATTGCTATTCTAATTGTTTCTAATTCTACTCCCCCTTTACTTGTTTCTCCTAAAACTATATATCCAAACTCATTTACAAAGCTTACAATAATTACAAGATTGTCATTAGTAATTTCCACATGTGCCAAATATGCCTCAAGAGTCCAGTCAAACCAGTCGACGAAGCAGAAAGTCAACGAAATTGGAGTGACACGCAGGCACGAGCCCACGCATGTGCGGTGGCGCGTGTGGTCTGGACATGTGCGGGTGGTGGCGCGTGCCACACCCTCGATGCGCGTACACTCGAAAAACATTCTGGAAAATGCTGTAGGCGCATGTGGGTCATGCGCGGGCTGAGGCGTGGGCTGCGTGGGAGGCGCGTGGGGTGGCGCGTGCCGCACCCTCCTATACACTTACGCTCGAAAAACTTTCTAGAAAAGAGGGGCCTCTCTGCAGGCGCTGGTGGTGCGTGTAGAGGCGCGGGCAACCATGTGAGGCACGTGCAGTGGCTCATGCCACTGCCTTCCATGCGTGTGCGCTCGTTTTTGCTTCTGCCTCAACCTACTCAACTGCTTCAWRTTCGAATGGCCATAACATCGCGCTCAGTACTTGGAATGTAGCTTATAATATAATGTTGGAAAGCTCTCGGAGTCTTCTTTCCAACGCAAAAAGTCTCACTTGCAAATTCAAAGTGTGCAGAAAGATATGGATCGAAGAAGCTGTTAAAGTACAAGTTCAAACACTTTAAAGCTTAACCTTCGCAAATACAACCACGCCAACAAGTAACAAGGCACAACACTAGCACACACACACTTAAGCAACTTGCAAACACTCACAACACTTCAAATTGAGTGTATAAGAATAGAAAAGAAGAGAAGACAAGTGAAAAACTTATAAAAACTAACAAAACTCTATAAAATTATACAAAGTGGAAAACTAACCAAAAGGCTAGTGAAATGATATCAAAAACACACAAGTTGGCCAAAATAAGGAAGAATTAAGTGCCTAAATGTGACCATTTTTGGCACTTATCAACTCCCCCCCAACTAGGACCTTTGCGCTCCTCAAGGAAAGTGAAACAAAAGCAAAGAAAGGAAAGAAGAAAACTATACACTAACTCACTTTCGTAGGAATCACGGTCACTTTTAGCAACTAGTGACAAGCCCATTAAACCCTCAAATTGATAAGAAGGACGAGGAAGGTCTCGTGAGGGTTTCCAAAGAGAAGACCCACAACTCCATAAATAAGAAGAAATTAAGGCAAAGGTTTTCGAAAACACAAGGAATACGTATAGAAAAACAAAAGAAAATGAAAAATGTGGATAGAAAAACGAAATGTTCCTCGGATTGGATTTCTCGGACTTTTAGGGACGCTAATAAGTATTAAGGATGTCCTCCCAACTAGAAGTCAAGCAAGAATCAAATAGATATCACGAATTGTGTGCAACTTTCAAAGCTTGCAATAAATCAAGTCATTCCACTCTCTTCCTTTCTCCAAAGCCACCCTCCTTGGCATCAAGACAAACCAAACTCGGTGACAACACGTAGCTCAAAGAAAGAGCTCAAAGAATAGCATAGAAAGATCTTAAGAGCGAGGTTAAAGCACATTGCACTAGACATCCAAAATGAACATTTGTGACTCCCTCCACCTTTTGTGACTAAAATCCCAAAGTCAAAYGTCTTTCCGGGTTATAATGTATAGGCTAAAGGTTGGGTGAGGATAAAAGTATTTGGCTTGTGGTGGTATATCTACACAAGTGAAGTTTAGAAACATCAAACCAAACTTTGGGGGTTAAGGTGCCCTAATTCACAGCACTCACACACTTTGGAGGCAAGTTTATAGCACACTTGTTTTCTCCCATACAATTTCCTACACTTTGAACTATTTTCCCTTTTTGTGCATATTTTTGGATTTTTCTTTATTTTTCTGTTTTTTTTTTTTGTTTTTCTGTTTTTTTAATGCACTTGGGAAAAACTTTGCAATATTAATGCATTTCACTTACACACTTTACAACAATTTGAGGCTTTATACACTTAGCCGATACAAACTCAAAAACCACACTTCACTTGTCTTCTAAAGGTCAAAACATGTGAGAATATGGCTAAGAGGTACGTAATGTGGCTAACATAGATAGGAAAGCTAAAAAGGGTGCTAAAGGTGATTGAAAACCCGAAATTTGTTCCCAAATACATATGTGGAACAAGAAATAAAAAAAGAAAATGAAAAGGGAAAACAAATTGGACCCAAAACCCGAAATGATTGCCTTATCATCCTGCAAGTAGGTCGGTCTAGATCTCGGAAAGTCACAAACAAACAGTTAAGAAAGGAGTCTAGTGCAAACACTCAAATTTTTGTGGACTTTTGACTTGAATGTGCCTACTTGGCTCTAGGAGAATACACACAACTCACAAGGTCTAAACAAGAATCACCAAGCTAGGTTTCCTATCATTTACCAAGCTACGCCCGGCTTGGCTAGAAAGCTCATCACAACAAAAATATCACATGGCTTGCTTATGAAGCGTGCCAATCAAATAGATACCTTGGAAAAGAACTTTATGACTTGTATTTGAAATGTGTGGTGATTTGGAAAATTTTGGACCTTGCAAGCTTCTTAGTTCGGGGAAAATTGAGTTTCTCAAAACTCAAATCCCATCCAATATCCATATCCAATACACAAAACATAATTTATTACTTTGCCTTGAAAACCAAAAAGAAATAAAAGAAAAAAAGGAAAGAAAAACAAAAGGAAGAGCAAAGGAAAATAAAAATATTTTTGGCCTTTTGCATTTTTTCGATTTTTTTGTGATTCTTCCAACTTTGTACCTAAAAACACAAAGGTATACAACACATAAATACAAACACAACAATAAATAGGAAAATCTTAGGAAATTAAATGAAAACTTTGGAGATACGGTTCACACTACAATCCTTATCATCCCCTTATCAACTCCAAACCAACTTAACCTAAGTCAAGGACACTACAAGTAAATCTCAAGGGGGAATCCAACACCCACCGTGCAAACAAATACAGTAAAATCGCCAAAGGYACAATCCCTACGACGCCACAAGCACATAATCCCAAATGGTAGTATCTTCAAGTCTAAAACAATAATACTAGAATCTAGCCACATAAATTACAATAAATAAAGAGATGGAGTTAGAGGAAACTTACAAAGCTGTATCCAAACCCATATAAGCACAAGAGCCCAAAAARCGTCTCACATCCAAGCTTGCGACTACAAAATCAAAAACCAACTCCAAAACACAATAACACTAATAGTACAAAAACCAAATATATACAATATATACAATAAATACACAACCAAGCAACGAAGTGTACACATTTGTGGAACTCTCCCCCCTACTAGTATGGAACTCCGACTTGGAGTTCAAAAAGGAACATGGAGGGAAGGAAAAGTATCACAAATGCACACTAATTTTGATCCTCCCCYTTTGGAGGGTTGGGAGCCATATTAGGACGGAATGACCAACCACTCAAATCGTGCCCCGCCGCAATCGTTGATTCGGAGGTATCGGTGTGGCTAGGGTCCCAATCATAACGGYGAG
This sequence comes from Bassia scoparia, assembly GCA_008642245.1. Lineage (NCBI taxonomy): Eukaryota > Viridiplantae > Streptophyta > Magnoliopsida > Caryophyllales > Amaranthaceae > Bassia > Bassia scoparia. The sequence goes on along the minus strand of SNQN01002270.1, from coordinate 15,402 downwards.
AGGTAGGAGGACCGTGAGATTCCCAAACATCGTAGTAGTTGGGAGGAAAGTTATAGTAAGGATCGGTCATCCTATCTCTCTCTTGCGTGATTGGATTATAAGGACACGAAGGATCCCCTAGAAAATTACAACCTCCCATTTGATGGTAATCAAAGGGAGGGACTACTCTGTACTCGAGGGCGTTGGTATCCAACGTTCCCGAGCCTTGCCAATAGGGATATACTCCTCCCTCACATGCAATTAAATTGCCATCATCGTCCACCATCTCCGGGTTCCAATTTGGGAGTGGTCCCAATTGGGCCGGAGAGTGTGGATAATTGAAGTAAGGGGGAAGTATATCCTCATCAACATCCTTTTGAAAATTTTAGAATTCGGAATAGGATGTGGTGGCAAAGACCACTTCTTGATCTCTATGKAGCCTTTCCACATTTTTAACCAAATCATCAAATTTTTCAAGAAATTCCTTGGGAAGGGCCACAGTAGAGGGAATAGTAGTAGAAGAAGTGGGAGGGTTAGAAGACATACCTCCCTCCGTATCGAAGGGGGGATGAGGTCGCCTTCGATGGCGACGTTGCCTTGGTTGCGAAAATTGAGGTTCCTGCTCTTGTTGTTGTTGTTGGTCTTCTTGAGATGGGGGTGGAGCGGAGTTGAGTGGCGTGGCTCCATAAGGAAGTGGAGGAATGGGATGAACACCACTATTTGCCCCCATCCTTGCCTTATTCTCTTGGGCATAGAGGTCCTCCACCGGGATTGTTTTCATTGGAGTCCTTTATGGAAATTGTGCACCTGCCGGGGGACGTGTCATCCTCTCACAAGGAAGAAGGCACCGTGGAATTTCTTGCACCTTCCATATGTCCTTCTTGTTATCATGAAAATGGATGAATTTCATTTGAAAGCAGTCATCCCTATCCAAATAAGCATGAGTGGATAGGGGAGTCAAACTAGAGTACACATCCCTTTTCTTCAAAATGCGGAAGGCAAGCAAGGATGTTAACCCCCCACATTGAAAAGTGCCCACGTTGTTTGGATTGTGGGTGATTTTTTGGAAGTGGTCGGCCTACACAAATCCCCAATTGATTTTCTCCTCCGGATGGGGTTGAAATATTAAGGCCCATTGAATTGACCGCCCTCCAAACTATATAGTGCTCAACCGCAGTGATCTTCCCAATTTCTTGCCGAGAAAAGAAAATTGGGGTAAAGACTCGGTGAAAATATCGGATACCCGCATGGATGATCTCGGAAGAGTGGGAGTTGTTGTAAAAGTCCGCCACTCCTCTAGTAATCTCTCCCCAAAAAGTTTGTTGTTTGAACAATCTGACGGAAGAGTAATACTTCAAATTTTTTATTTGGGCCGAAGGATCAAATCCAAGAAGTTGGTTCAATTGCGCAATGGTCAACGTATAAGTTTTATTGAATATGTGAAAATGAACCGTTTCYCCCTCCTCGTTGTAAGTGAAACTTGACATAAACTTAAGAGTGAGTTAAGGATATGTCAAAGGTCACTACAAAAAAATCAGCGTATAGTGACGGAATTTTAGGGACGGAAATTTATCCGTTTCTAATTTAGATACGGAAAAAATATAATTCATTTCTAAAAATATTTAGGGACGGAATTTACAAATCCGTCCCTAATTTAGAGAAGGATTTGTAAATTCCGTCCCTAATTTGGGTAATACATTTTATTTAAAAGTTATTAAAAAAACAGTTTTATTTAGAGACGGATTTTTATTACCCGTCTCAACATTAGAGACGGATTTACAGATTCCGTRGCTAGTTTTGTGCCATAATATTATATGAAGTATAAGCCCAAAAGGTGCTTAGTCAATACCTCACTCTCATCCACTCATTCTCCCTTATCCCCTCTTATTCGCTCAACCATTCATCAGTATCAACTTCAATTCATATTTTACCTTTTCTCTCTCCTCCCTTCTCTCTTCCTKTCTAAATCTATCTACCTTCCTACTTCTAAATAAATCAAAATTTTGTTCTCAAATTCCAAATTTTCGTTCTTATTATTMTTCTCAATTCCAAAATCAGATTTTTGCTCTCAAAATTCCAAATTTAAATTCTTATTTTTGCTCTCAAATTCATATTTCGTTCGATTGAAATGCATTTCAGTTCAATGCCTAACCGTTCAATGCAATTTCGCTCATATGAAAATAGGAGGTCACAAATTTTCTCTCATCCCGAAGTCAAGTACTCTCCATAATTCGTTTTGGTCAAGTATAATCAATTTATAATTCGATTTTTGTTGAACTGGTTCATATTTTCGTTTTTGTGGAATTTATATTTTAAGCCTAGTTCGTTTTTTCGTTTTCATAATTGAAGTATAATTCATTTGTTAGTGTTTTTAATTCAGATCTGAATTTTTTTTGTCCTAGTTTTCTTTGAATTCTACAGATCTGATTTTCAAGCTCGTGGCTTTGGGTTGATGTTGTTGCTGTGTTGAAGTTGGAAATACTTTGTTTTTGGGTTTGAAGTATGCTTGTAAATTGTGTAATTGTATCTGGTTATTGTTTTATGGTTAAGTACTTGAGTATATTTGATATACTTCAAATCTTGTAATTTTTTTTTGAGTTTATTTGATGTTTAATCGCCGTCTGGTTACTGAAATCAGCAACTTCAATTGTTGTTGGTTTCTCTTTTTTTTTAAATTTTTTTAATTGATAATCAGCGACAGATGAAATTTATACATCCCTAATATTCCCTTTTTATTTGTTTTTTTTAAATACATCAGCGACGGATTCCTTTTACCCATCCCTAAATTTAGGGGCGGATTTCTATTTCCGTCCCTAAATTTAGGGACGGATTTACATTTCCGTCCCTAAATTTAAAGACGAAAATGTAAATCCGTCCCTAACTTTTTTGTACAGTAGCAGAAATTTAGGGACGGATCATGTAAATCCGTCCCTAACTTTAATTAGCGACAAGAGTTTTAGAGACGGCTTGATTTCGTCCCTAAATCCATCCCTAAACTCAATTAGCGACAGATTATGTCAATTTAGGGACGGATACCTTCCGTCGCTAAAGACAGTTTTTTTGTAGTGGGTGGAAGGATCGTCTCCGGGTCCTTCATGAAAACTTGAGGCATGTCTTTTGTGGGGATTTGAACATTGAATAGCGAACTTAAACTCACATTCGCCAAGAACGCCTCCACATGGGCCGTGATCCCAAATTCTCCACAAGTGGGAGGATGGCAAAAAGGTCGTGGTGTTGACTTTTCGAGCCCGGAAGGAATTCAGCCTGTCTAAAAACGCCRCAATTACCCGTATATCATAAYTTCTTGGCACCATTGGGGCCGTTGAAAACAAGTCATCCTCCTCTTCTCTTGGAGGACGAGAAGAGGAGGAAGGCTCGTTTGTAGAGGTCCTTGCCTTTTGTGGAGGATTTCGGGCTAAAGATGTTTAGTCTCGAACTCATGATTGATGTGTGCCTACAAGCCAAATAAAAGCAAAAAGATCAAGCAACCATTATATGAAACAATAAGCACTCAATCTCACATCAACAACTCCCTCAAGTTCAATTCTTTTCCACCACCAACAACTTCTTTTCATCACAAGAACCCAATTCAAATAATTTAAACAAATAAATAAATAAATAAGGCTCCCTCTTATTGTACAACCTCACTAAAACTAAAATCACTAATGAATTTTTTTTCCAAAATTAGCTTAAAAGAACAAAATTCAATATATAAAATCATTCCCAATAAAAAACAAAAAGGAAAGAGCCATACTAATACAAAGTCAAAATTTCCACTTAAATTCAAAATCCCCCTTTTTTTGTTTATTTTGGCCGAATTTTTTTCGGATTTTTCTATTTTCCTCACTTTTTTTGTTTTTGTTTTTTTTCAAAACTCACAAGTAACAAAGAAGTGGAAATGTAACTTTTATCTTAAATTAGTATGAAAATAAAAATTGGGCATGATTTTAGATATTGAAAATGCAAAATTTTAAACTAATTCTAACATAATTCAAACATACTAACAAAAATCAACCAAAAATTCAAACCCTAATTTACAACAAAAATGAAATTTCTCACTAGAAATAAACAACCAAACTCACATTAAAAACACACAAACTTCACAATTATACAAGAAAACTCAAATAATTAACAATCTAAACACATGGAAATCATGGAAAAACTTGAAAAAATAACAAACTAAGCATCCAAATTCAATAACAATTATCAAAAATGATTAAACAAAGGGAATAGAGAATTTTACCWAGCTTGAAAACCAAAAACTTGAAAGATTTGATAAAACTCCAAGCAAAAACCCATGGAAATCTAATTAAAGTGCCCGGAATTGAAAATTAATTGAGGGAAAATGTAGAGGATGAAATTTTGTAAAGTTTGGTAAAATTTTGTGAAAATTGGTGAAGAAATGAGTGAGATATAAGGAATTGAAGTGTGGAAATGTGAATGAAAATGGTGTTTTGGGTTTGAATAAGGATGAGTGAATGGATGAATATGGATGAATAAAAGGAATTTAAAAAAACATTAAAAGATAAGGGAGGGGGTGAGCCGTGTGTGAGTGTGAGTGAGAGGGGTTGGGTAGAAAGAAAAAGAAAAAGAAAATGGGGAAGATAAAGGGGAAAACGTGAGGGAGGGAGTTTATCATTTAAATTATTTTTTTTAAGAAACTAAACCTCTATTTTTTTACTCCCTCAAGAATTGTTAACCTTTTTTTATTTCACTCTTAGTTTCACCCTTTTTTTTTWAAAAAAATGGAACCCTTTCAATTACAAACAAAGGGCCCCAATTTAGAACAAAAATCAACCTTACACCTCCAATAAATCCCAAACAGCCACCAYAAAGCACAAAACACTAACACTCAAACTCACAAAAGTAAAAAAAAAATCAACTCACTTACACCACCAACCTTCCTTCTCAACACAACCAACAAACCAAAAACTTAAAAGGTATCAACCTTGAGCAAAATTAAAAACCAAGAGGTTAAACACAAGCACACAAACAAAAAACAAAACCAAACACACACCAAACACACAATAAAAGCCCTTAGCGAATGGGCTAGAACACAAGACAAAAAGGAAGAGGCCGAAGCCCTCGGGGTGCCTCCCGGAAGCGTTTCTTTAACGTCACTAGCTTAACGCAATAACCCCATCAAGGGGGTCTTTCAACACAAGTGAATGGAGTAATMCACTAGGCACTGGAGCACAATCATCATGCATGTAGACGAAAGAATCATTAAGAGATATTTAAGAAGAGAATTCAGCACTCCTCAAGTACTCATAGGGGATTTTCTCTTTTTTCTTGCCATTCCGGCCCCTTATACCCTGAACAAACGAGGGAGTGCCCAAGCTAAAAACCTTACCATCGTCCCCAAGCATTGGGAACGGAGAATCACAAGAGCTCTCACTTGGATCGACCATACCCTTACCATATTTCACTTGCTCTTTGTGTGTTCTTTGCATCACACCTTCACCTACTTCACAAGTCCACAAAGAAACACTAGCATATAAAGGGTTAGTCAGAAGCATAGAATCAACATATTCAATGAAGTGAGAGAGATGATGAACCAAATTGCTCTTACCACCCTTGGAGTTGGCCACTCCCTTCTTGCAGAACAGAACTCGTTCCTTACCAATTGTGAAGCTTATGGAACCTTGCATCACGTCCACACATGCTCCGAAAGTAGCTAGGAAGGGCCTTCCAAGTATGACCGAGATGTCCAAATGGTTGGTCAAATTCATGACCACAAAATCATTCTTGAAAGTGTGGCCTCTCATGCCCACCTTCACAAGTACATCTTTGGCTACGCCAACCAGAACACGGCTAGTTCCGTTGGTGAATTGGATGGTAGTGGTGGGAGGTTTGAGGTTAGTGAGGCTGTGCTTTTGAGCCATCGAAAGTTTGATCACGCTTATCCCCGCACCTAGATCGTATAAGGCTTCCTTGACTAGGACACCATTGATTGTGCATGGGATGGAAAAGGTCCCCGGATCTTTCAATTTCTCCGGTATCACTCTTGGGGCATCAATCTTCTTTTCTTGTTTGCTCTTCGCCCCTTGCTTTGAGTGTTCTCCAATGAATTGGGAGAAGTTTGGCATCTCACACTTCGCTCCCTCAGGTAAAATTTGAGAGTGGTGGGTTTGGAGCATTTGGAAAAATTTCCTGAACATACAGTCAAGGAATTGCTCCAGGTTTGACAGCTCGGATATGACTTTCAAGCTCAAAGGGTCTTGCCCAACACTAGGCTCACCTACTTCGATTGCCTTGCCCTTATTCCTAGCACTCTTGTTTTTCTTCTTTTTGTTTTTCTTCTCCGCATCTTTAACCTTCTCATACTCGGTTTCGCTCATGCGGTCAAACTCCCCACCATCAATCGCTTTCACTTCCTTTTGTTCTTKAGTCGCCTCTCCTTCATCAATCTTTTGTTTCTTGACACTCTCTCCTTCATCGCTCTTTCCTTGCTCATCAATTCTTTCTCTTAATGGCTCTCTCTCTCCACTTCAGCCTTCAACTCACCCTTCACATCAACTCCCTCGTCCTCCTTTGATTTCATCACATGTACTCCATCGTTTCTAGAATCACTACAAAAAAAACTCAGTTTAACGACTGACCTAAAAAGTAGTCGCTAAAATCCAATTTAGCGGGTCGCTAAGTAGTTGCAATATTACGACTGCAAGGAAAAATTGTGACTAAGGGTTAGTCGTTATGCTCATTTTTTTTACGTGAAAAGTTAACAATATTAGTGATCGACTTTTTACTATAGCGACCATATTAGTAGTAGCAAGATATTTTAAATAAAAAAAATAAAAACTAATGTTATTACTTTTGGACAAGTAATAGTGTAATACGTAGTACTCCTAACAGTCCTAAGTACTACTCAATACTCACAAGTCACAAACTCTCTCAGTCTCTCTCATCCAAGCTCCCCTCTCTTCTACTCACCCTAATTCGCACTCCCACTCGTGGTTTCCTGCTCACCCACAGGGGGCTCGACCATGGTTGCCGACGCTGTTGTCGTTTTGCTACTCTCGCCGTTTCGCTAGTCACCCACTCACCCTTCCATTCTCATTCTTCCTTAGCTTCTCCCTCATTACTCTTCATTCTGACTTCCTCGAATCGCGCTACCGCCGCACAGCACCACACCACCGCCTCTCCGCTTAACGAATTACATGAGCARAATTAGGGTTCGTGCTTTTGAATTGGTCAATTGGTTGTCTGTGTTTAATCCGTTCAAAATATTTTGTTTGCAATTGTTAATTTTGTTCTTTGTTATTTTATCTTCTTAGAGACTTTGAGTGTTTTTATGCATTGCAACCTCTTGACGACTTTGACTTGGGTCAAGAGTTGGATGCTACAGTTCTTATCAAGTTGATTTGTGATTTGTGGGTGATGAAGGAGTATGAGAATGAATCGTCTTGAGTTAGGTTGTTTAGTATTCGCCAGCCGCAGGATATTYGGTGTTATAAATCTACCGGGGTTCTTCTTATCATTGTGAGTTTAAATCTTATATGTTTAATTGCTTAAAATTTGCTGTTGTATGATGTCTTCGATTCATARTTGCTGTGCAGGGGAATTATTAATACCTTAGCGGTTGATTTTAGATGGAGTTGTCTATAGGCTTTAACTCTAACTCCACTACTATGTGCCTATGCTGATTCATGTTTCGGTTGTTTCTAAGCTGTTGTACTAGTCATTTTGCAAGTATATTTAAATTATTTTTATCAGTTTATACTTATTCTGGTATAAGATAATTATTCTTGAGTGTTTCTTGAAGCATTGGCCTTATGATGAATCAATAAGAAATATGTTCATAAGCTCTTTATTATTGTTTGTCATCCCTTCTGCTATCTTTTGATTTCTTTTGCCTTTAGTTTCCAAAACTATTCATTATAAAGTATGTACTAAATTAGTAATTTGGCATGAGTATTGTTATCATCTTGTAAAACATTTGTCTGTTATAATGAATTGGTAATAAATCTTATGATAATCTCTSTTGTTTTCATTAGACATGTTCTTGACACGGGGTTCAAACTGAGGTTACGACTTAAGATGATACTGCTGGCCGGGGCTTATTTCAGGATCATTTAGTGTAAGTATAAAGTATATTACATTCACTAAATTGAATTCTCAGGTTGCATGATCATTACGTTGATATTATACATAAATTGTGATGTGAGTAGTGTATTTATTGGAATTTGAAATGTTATTGAATGAATGTTGAACCAAAAATCCGAAAATTCTTTTTTGAATTAATTTAACTTTGAACATGATTAAGGTTCCAGGGCACTGCTTTGTTATGTCATTACTCATGTCAATCATATGTTATTAATATTGCAATTGGCAAATGCTGATAAGCTCCGAGGAACCCTTTCTGCGGACTGCCCCTAGTTGGATGGAGAAAACTTGGTCTTATATTTCTTGGATAAAACTTGGAAGATTGAAAAGAGGCTTTTGTACTGAGTATTGCTTGGTCTTATTCTGATTTGGTGATAGTATAAAGTTCTTATACCGATATTTCTCATTCGCCTTTTACTCTAGCCTTTCTATAAGAGAGTTATAGACAGTGAGATGTGCTTCTGGCTCCTTCGCCATTCGAGCTAATAAGTATTAGAAAATTCCTAATTTATTATTTTAAGACAAATTTCTGGGTATCTCATATATTTCGATTTTTTTGGCAAATTTCTAATAAACTATTTGTTTTTATAGATGCTTATTAATATTTTTTGGTCGATTCATTTTTTAGGCAATTTTCTATTTGTTGTTGTTTCGATTTTCAACTTGATTCAGTTTGATTAATACATTGTTTTATTTAATAGTTGTTCTGCTGCTATTGTTTCTCTGCCACTGCCGTTGCTCACCGCCCTGTCCTGTTGTCATTGCTGGTTGTTACTACCCATTGCTGCCATTTTCAAGTATGGTTTACAAGTTTTAAATCCGGATTTACAAGTTGAGGTTTGCTGACCTTTTTTGCAGGCACATGACATTACTCATTTTTTAGGGGAGTTTACAAGTTTATTTTCATCCAATTTTAGTAGAAATATTATATATTTTATTTATCACCTACATAAGTGAAGGTAAAGGTTGGGTTGTAATGTATAAGCTAAAGGTTGGGTGAGGATAAAAGTAGTTGGCTTGTGCTGGTGTACCTACACAAGTGAAGTTTACAAACATCAAACCAAACTTTGGGGATCGAGGTGCCCCAATTCACGTCACTCACACACTTGGGAGGCAAGTTTATAGCACACTTGCTTTCTCTATTACAACTTGCTACACTTTGAACTATTTTTCCTTTTCGTGCATATTTTTTGGATTTTTCCTTTATTTTTCTTCTTTTTTCTTTTTTTTTTTGTTTTTTTTTGTTTTTTTCTAATGCACTTTGGAAAAACTTTGCAATATTATTGCATTTCACTTACACACTTTACAACACTTTGAGGCTTTATACACTTAGCCTATACAAACTCAAAAACCACACTTTACTTGTTTTCTAAAGTCAAAACATTTGAGAATTTGGCTAAGAGGTACGTAATGTGGCTTTACCACAAGTCACATATTTTGTTCAGTAACAACACCCAGCAGAGGTTAGAGAATCCCACTAAGACCCCGTTGGGTATGGATGAGATGGCGACAAACTGGAACTTATCTTGGTTGCCCGATGGATGTTGATTGCAGAACGCTTGGGGTTTTTAACTCCATTTATGAAAAAGTGGTCAACACTATTACTGCATGGAGGTTCTCCCATCTATCTCAGCCAGGGAAAGCTCTGCTTATTAATCCATTTTGTTGTGCTAGCTCACACATCATGACTATCTATATGTTCCCAAAGAGAGTATTACAGAAGATAAATTCAGTCCTCCTCAAATTCTACTGGTCTAGGTCATGGATACAGGAACTATCTTTGGAGAAAGCAAAACACTTGAACAACCGAAGGTCCAAGGATGCATGGGATTGAAGAACATTGAACTCCTCAACACTGCGTTGGTTCATAAACAAGCTTGCGTATTCAGAGCAATCCGGTCTATTAATGAGCAGAATCATGCTAGCCAAGTATAATCTGGTTTCCTTACTAGAGATTGGAGAGTCCTCCTAATGTGCTCCTGGTGTGCTCGAAGCATCCATCGTTCTGCTGACATGCTGAAGGATGGAGTGAGGGACGTATTGGAAATGGTCAGGTTATGATATATTAGATGACTTGTGGGCTGGCAGGAGAGACTTCAGCCCAAACCAGGTGTAATTTTCAATGATCTCAAATGGGTTTCGGAGCTTATTACTGAGGATAAACAATGGAACAAGCCCTTTTTGGCAACTCTTCAGGGACAGTGATGCTAAACACATTTTTGCTACTCACATCCCCAGTAGGTTGGCCGAGATACCTACATTTGGAACTATACTCCAAATGGACATTATTCGGTCAGCTCAGCTTACCACCACTTGTTGGCTAAAAGAAATTTAAAGGATAATTCGGGGGGAAGCTTCTGAAGACTCTATGAAGAGTAATATGAGTGTCAAATGGAACACTTTGCTTGGAAGATAGCAACAGATAGCCTTCCAACCAAGAAACCTTAGAAAGCGAGGGATTCAGTGGACTTATCATGTTCTATGTGCGATGGTGAGGAATCAACAACCCACCTGTTTATGGATTGCTCAGTTGCAAGACACCTATGGGCTGCTTGCCCATTAGGTATCAGGTTGACAATGCTCAGATATACCTGTTAGGGAATGGTTCCCAAATTGGTTCACCTACCTTGTAAAGGAGAGAATGAGCTGTGTGATAGTGCTGTGGCCCTCTGTTGGAACATCTGGTGCCACAGGAATGACGTTGTGTTCAGGAATATTGGTGCAAATCCTGATACGATCCTCAAAAGAATGCATGGAGATGTAATCAAGTGGAAAGAAAACTTTGGAGATACCCCGCCAACTACAAACACTTCTACAATGGTAGACTTTTTTCTACAAGCCAGAGTAGGACAAGCTGGATGCATGCTCTCTTGACTACTGCATGTTGATATGGTTGTGCTCGTGGATGGGGCTTGAAAGCTAAGGATCTACGTGGAAGGCTGCGGTTGGGTTTGTTGTTAAGAAAATGAGGTCGCCCTCTCTGCGCAAGGAAGAGAATTTGGGCTGTGATGCTACACAGGCAGAATTCATGGCTTTGCTCTTGGCTTTGAAGGAGGTTCATTCTACCACGACTAAAGTTGAAATTTGGACTGATTGCCAGCCATTGTGGATTGCTTGCATGATAAACAAAACACTCGGTTGCATGCACTAATATCTGTTAGATTTCATTGATCTTTGTATACTTTGATTATGTTTTAGTTAGTAAGGTTAGTAGACATCTTGTTAATGAGGCCATGTACTAGCTACTTGCTGCTAGGAAAGGGTCCTAATGTTGCTTTGGTTTGCCTTCTTTGCCAAAAAAAAAAAAACTACTCAATACTCACAAGTCACAAACTCTCTCAGTCTCTCTCATCCAAGCTCCCCTCTCTTCTACTCACCCTAATTCGCACTCCCACTCGTGGTTTCCTGCTCACCACAGGGGCTCGACCATGTGTTGCCGACGCTATTGTCGTTTTGCTACTCTCGCCCTTGGACCACAGCAAGTCAAGCTTTTGTGAAGCATTGTAGTAAAAATCTTATTGTACTTGATGTGTATGAAGCTGATTTCAATTACCTCRTGTTTTTCGTTTATGGCTCACCTTACTTGGAAGAAAGAAGAAATGTGTGGGATGAGATTTCAGTTGCTAATGCCACCTTTGATGGTCCTAAGTGCTTCATAGGGGACTTTAACCAAATAGAATTCCAGAGTCAAAAATTAGGGGGAAGTAACTATATTCAAGGAGCAAATGACTTTACTTTCTGGAAGATCACTTGTAATCTCTCTGAACTTCCGAGTTCTGGAGCTACTTACACCTGGACCAACAATAGACAAAGTGAGGACAATGTCTATGAGGATCTTGACAGAGCTTATGCTAACCCTAGTTGGTTACAGCTCTTCCCTGAAAGTTTTACTTGGAAGCATGAAATACTGGTCTCTGACCATGCACCGATTATTCTACACACTAATCCGGTGAAAAACAAAGGACGGAGGCCCTATAAGATGGAGGCATGGTGGCTGAAATGCAAGGAAGCAGATGACATCATTCAGGAAGCATGGCAACATAACTCACCTGGCTCGCCCATGTTCACCCTTCAAAGGAGACTTTGGAATACACTTTGTCGAAGCAAGTCCTGGTGCTTGCAGTTCAAGAAGAATAATGGAGTAACCTGGGACAAGTTTAATGATCAACTCCTAGATGCCAAGGGTGACTTTGCTCCACATAACATTGAGGAAATTCTCAGCACAAAGAAGATGTGTCTCGATCAAGCTCAGGTCCAACATGTTTACTGGAAGCAACGAGCAAAGAATAGATGGGACTTGTGGGGGGACCAGAGTACAAGTTTCTTCTTCAAAAGTGTTAAGACCAGAAAGGCAAGAAATGAAATAAGAGCTCTACAAGTGGAAGATGGCAGCTGGGTTCATGATGAAAATCAGTTTGGAGATCTATTTTCTAATTACTTTCAGGACTTGTTCAAAGCAAACTCCAGGGAGGACCCATGGCAAAACACTTTTTCCAATGAGGATCAGAAAGGTAATTGGCTTAGAGGGCAAACCCTTTCCCCAAACCATATCTCCCACTTGAATAAACCTTTCACTATGGAAGAAATTGAACAGGCTCTTTTCTCGATGAAGCCATTAAAGTCCCCGGGTCCTGATGGTATCCCCCCAGTCTTTCTCCAGAAGAAATGGAACTTTATCAAAGATGATGTCTGGTTGGCAATCAAGTCTTTTTTCGATAATGGGTTCTTGCTTCAGGAGATGAATAGATGTTACATTGCCTTGATCCCAAAAGTTGATCAACCTAAAAAGGTTGTGGACTTCAGGCCTATAAGCTTGTGTAATACTGTTTATAGGGTACTGTCAAAGGCCATGGTCAGAAGACTCAAACCGATCATGAGTGACATCATCAGTGAATTCCAGAATGCTTTTGTGCCTGGCAGGCTAATGTCCGACAACTGTATCATTGCGCATGAGTTGGTTGGTATGATAAAACGGAAGACAAAAGGAAAAAATTTTGAGGCTATTCTTAAAGTTGACTTGAATAAGGCCTATGATAGAGTTTCCTGGAGCTTTTTGAAAGATGTTCTTATGTTCCTAAAGTTTCCTCCAAGATGGATACAATGGATTCTTCAGTGTGTCTCTACGGTTTCCTACTCTATTCTGGTGAATGGGAGTCCTACTATGTGGTTCAAGCCAAAGGCAGGGTTAAGACAAGGGGACCCCCTCTCACCCTATCTTTTCCTTCTCTGCATGGAAATGCTCTCTAGGAGGTTCAGCTATCTTCAAGAGGTCAAAGTGCTTAAGGGGCTAAAGATCAGCAGGCAAGGTATTATGATTAATCACCTCTTCTTTGCTGATGATGCTCTATTCTGCTTCAAAGTCAATAAGGAGTCCACTGATGTTGTCAAGAATACTATTGAAGAGTTTTGTGGTATCTCGGGAGAGCTTGTCAANACTCCTAACAGTCCTAAGTACTACTCAATACTCATAATAAGTAATAGCTAAGGATATTGTCAAAGCTTTCTCACTCTAAGTTGAGAGCTTTTCTCTCTAAGTTATTGAGAGTTTCCTTCTTCTTCCTATTTTCTGCTCTAAACCTGTTACGTTGACCTCTCCTTCACTCTATCTTACTCTTTCTCTCTCGTTTCTTTCTCTCTCGTCTCTGTGTCCTTGTCATTTTTTGCCCCCTCTCTTCTCCACCTTCCTTAATGGCGAATTTCGACTGTTGTGCAACCCGGCTCACTCGTCAAGGACCGGTTATTCAAGGAAAAAACGAAGACACTGCGTTTAGCAGGGATTATTCTCTGGCCATGGTGGGAAGAATTCTTGATGAAAGAAATTTTAGGGAGCTAGARCTTCAAAATTGGGTTAACTCTTGGATTAAACTTAGACCGATCAAAGTTGAATTAGTCGGTAAYCTAATTTTCTTCTTRTGTGAATGCCTTGAGGATAGGGARTATCTATTCTTGAAGAGTACTCTGAACTTTAAGGGTGCCCTCATCTCCATTTCGCACTGGTTTCCTGGAGCTTCTATTAATAATGCAATTCCTCTAGCACAGCCTATCTGGGTTGTTGTAGAAGGTTTGCCTTTTGAGGAGAGCAGCGTTTTTGCGGCAAAACGCCTCCTTCAACTGGTAGGGACGGTGGTTAGCTTTGACTCGACGTCGGCCTCCATCACTACTAGGCCTAAAACTATCATCCGAGCCAAAGTAAGGGTTAACTTGTCTCTACCCTTAATCCCTGGTTGTTATTATGAATATAGACCAGGTGAGTTCACCTGGGTTTTCTTTAGATACGAAGGGGTTTTCGAGTTCTGCAAGAAGTGTGGAAAAATTGGTCATAAGCGCCCAAAATGCCAAGCAAGAGATGACTTCCTCCAGCACTATTTCAAGTCTAGATACCATCTGCTTTCTGCTTTTAATGCAATCTTTGAAGACCCTTGTGATAGATCTTTCTACACCAACAAGATTATTGCACTGCCGAAGCATGAAAAGTATAGGACAATAATTCCTAATCTTGTTACTGCAAGAAGTTTAAACCCTCCAAAGGAAATGCATGAATGTCAAGGCTCAGCATCTTCAGAATCTTTCTCAAGCATGGATAATGAAGCTAGTTCAGCATCATCGGGTTATAAAAGAAGTGCGGTGATCTTCTCGGAGGATGACTCAGTGGGAGACTCACCGGGGCCAGCAAACCCTAGTCTAAGTAAGAGAAGAAAGTTCTGGGTCCCTAAGCTGGATGTGCAAAGTCAGCAGCATTTGGTTAATAAAGTTAGTCCTCGGAAACGAAAAGCCTCTGGTATTGTTACCATTGATTCAATGAAGATGAAACGTCTCCGCTCTATTCAATTGCGAGTTTCTGGGAAAAGGAAGAGTCCTTCGTCTTTAAGGACCTATGGGAAGCAGTGTGTTGAGGCTTGCAACCTTCTGTCTTCTCAAACTATGGAGTTAGGTTCATCCAACTCTGATGATCGTGTTCATTGCAAGAAACAAAAGTTCACACTCGCAAAGGAGCCGCTGCATAGCCCCTGGAGTCAGGTTGAAGATACTACCATGACTAGTGAACCGGGTTCTTTACGGCTTAAGCGTAAGGCTGAGCCTGGTGAACCGGTTCAGGAGGGTCATCACTCTAAACTAGGGTCAAAACCTAGACATGGAGTTAATGCTGATGGGATTACACATCTCGAGCCTTTGACGTCATCTCGAGTGGAGGCACATATTTATGGCTCAAACCAGCTTTGCCCAGGTATTATTGCTCCAACCACCTACTTGTATCTAGATATTGCTTCACTGCAACCAAGATTTTCTGACAGAGTTATTCTATTGGAAGAGAATTTG